>PVKZ01003225.1:0-149023 GCA_004027375.1 Macroglossus sobrinus
ATGTCATAGTGGAGAATTCCCTCAATTTTTGTATGTCTGGAAAGGTCTTTACTTTTCCTTTATATCGAAAGGAGAGCTTAGCTGGATACATTATTCTAGGCTGGTAGTTCCTGTCACTTAATAGTTTGGACATTTGATTCCATTCCTTTCTGGCTTGTATGGTTTGCAATGAGAAGACTGATGATAATCTATTAGATTTTTCTTTATGTGTTATCCTGGCTGCCTTGGGAATTCTATCTCTGCCATTGATTTTTGATAACTTTAGTACAGTGTGTGTTGGTGAAGGCCTTTTGGGTTGAGATAATTGAGTGTTCTGTTGATTTCTTGAATTCCAAGCTGCAGCTCATTCCTAGATTTTGAAAATTTTCATTCACGATTTGTCTGAAAATGCTTTCTAGTCCCTGTTCCTTTCCCTCACCATCTTTAATGCCCATTATTCTTATGTTTCTTTTCCTGTGTGTATCAGCTAGTTTTTGTATTTCTCTTTTATTATTTTTCATTCCTCAATTTTTCTCTTCTTCTTTCTGATTTATTTCTAGATTTCTGTCTTTGATACCACCAAGCATTTCTTCCATTTGTTCACCTCTATTTTGCAAGCTTGTTATTTTATTTTTCAACCCTTGCTGTTTGTTTTTTATCTCCAGAAGTTCTATTTGTTTTGTGTGTGTGTGTGTGAGGGTTTCAATCTTCTTGCTAAGTAACTCGCTCTGCTCATGTAGTTGTTTTTCCAGTTTCTAAAATTGTTGATATAATTTGTTTTGGATCTTATTGAGTGTTTTCAAAAGTATCATTCAGAATTCTCTGTCATTAAGTTGCATATTTCTATGTCTGTCAACTTATTTTCTGGAGATCTTTATCTTTTTTTTTGAGATGCCTTGTCACTATGGTTGTTCATGGTGCTCTGAGAGCAGAGAAGAAGAACAATCAGTTTTTCAGAGAAGACTTCCCAGGGTGAGAATGCCTGAACTATGCCTGGTGGATGGATATAGTCTAAGGCTAGTGCATGAAGGGTAGCTTAGGCAAAGGCCCAGAGGTGAGATGGAGAATTCTGAGAATTGTAAGCATTTCATGGTAGGTAATACAGAGTACAATATAGATATGATGAGAAAAGAGGATAGATAGTTAGGAGTCAGATAATGAAAACTTGTAAGCTATGGTAAGGGTTTGCACTATATCACTAGTTTAACAAAACAGTAACTAAAATATTTTCTTAATTACTTGCTTAAATCTGCTGTCTTTTTCAACAGATTTTATAAGAGTATCTTGTCCACCTTGTTCACCAATATTCCTAGAGCCTAGCATTGTGCCTGTGCCCTGAGGCCTACCCAATAAATCTACATTATTCATGAAATAAAATGTGAAAACCTTTGGACTAAATGTCCAGTGATATCTTTGTCATTGCAACTCTATATCCTTTTAGTTGAGGTCACTTAAACTACACATGTAGGTGACCACCTATGTTAATCCTGGACTTTCAAGAAGCAGACAAAAATGTAGGATTAATAGCACAAAAAATTATTAGAAAAAACTGTGGTGATAGAAAATGAGAAAGGAGCCAGGGGAACCTGGGTGAGCCACTGGTATGCACTACAATGAAATGCAAGTCTGACACTGGGTGAAGGAGAGAAGGAAGGAAGGGAGAGGTGGAGGGAAGTGAGGTAGGTAGGTGAGAGGGAAGTGTCTTAGCCTACATGCAGTTCTAAGGAACGTTTTGCATGGCCATCAGGGAGTCCTCGAGTAAAGTCATCAGTCAAAGGAGTCCAATGTTTCCCAAGAACAGGTCCTGTCTACTATCCCTGCTGTGCTCATTCACTGACTAGGAGCAGCCTATTGGACATGTGTCCTAGATGCAAATGCAATGATAATTTCAGAGCATAGCAGCAGCTTAGTCATTCTCCCAGCAATCAGAGATAAGAGGCACACTATTATGGCTGCCATGCCTGACAGCCCCAACATTATCAGCTGAGCTCCTGTCCTGCTTCATGTCTTCCCCATATTCTAGTTGCTACCTAGAATATGGATGGAATATCTATATATTGTTTTTACCTCCTTCCCTGTCTTCAAGTCCTATTTTATATCTTTCCTCTGTAAACTCAGTTACATATTCCCCTGGGACTAAGATCTGCTTTTCTCCCCAAATTCTTCTATGGATTAGGAATCTGATCCTGAACCAAATCACTCATGGTTAGCTCCTCAATCCCAATGGAAAAATATCCCTTTTCCAATGTCCATCTGCCTGTTGCCTGTCTTCACTATAAGATATTTTTAAGGATAAAATTCTATCTTTTTAGCTTATCAAAACTTCTTGATTCCTGGAACCCCAATAGTCAGATATAAAATTAACCTAGGAGGTTAAATAACTTACCCAAGGCCACACAAGAAATAAATGGCAAAGCTGAGGTTTAAATCAGGGCTGTCTAATTTTAAAGTGTACTTCCTAAACCACTAATTGACACTGCCTCTCTTTCAAGAACTAGCTGCACTGTATTATGACTGTTTATTTTTCCACCCCCTCCCCAAGATGAAAGCTTCCTAAGGGTCAAGTCAAGGCACTGATATCTAGTAGGCACTTAATAATTTTTTTTGAAATAAAAGAATAAAGGGAGAAAAAGTTGCAGTCATTCCAGTCTGGCCCTCAGTTCTTCAGTTTCTGAGGGCTTTGAAGCTCTGAGAGGTTCTGACCCTAGGAATTCACACATATCCCAATGCAACCACTTAATAATGATACCAGGGCTGCCAGAACAGCACCTTTCATTTATCCAAAAACCCTGAGCTGCTGGATGATTCAATAAAGACTTTGAATAGTTGAAGCTCTAGAAATGTGAGAAATATGATGCTTTCTGCCCAATAAAGAAGAAAAAGCCAAACCATGGGAATTCTAAGATATGTTTCATCTTGGTGAGCTGGGGTTTGCACAACGGGCCAGCATGGTCATACTGCCTGGAGGAAGTATCCAGTGTCTCCAGACAGAAAAGGAAATTACAATAGCTTTTGACAGGAATAGAAGGACAAATAAAGATCTTTTGAGAAGCATGTAAATTAGCTTTGCTTAGGAAGCTTGTAATGACTCTGAGCTGGAAAGGGTCCTGTCTGGCAGCCCAACCCTTCCTTACAGTTAAGCTCAATTGATTCCACATTGTTCCCTTACCCTGGACCTTCATGTATACCATGGGTTTAGTACAGAGCTTAAACATGAAGGTCCTCTTTGTTCTGCAACTTGCTCTTCTACACAGGCCACATGGCCTTAGGAAGCATTGATGATCTGACAGAAAAACAAGGCTTTACCATTTCTGTTTATCTTTAAATTCATGAAAACAATATGGAAAGAAATGCAATACCCTGCATATCTAAAGCTTCCTTCCCTTTGCACATCATAGCTTCAGCGACATAAATAAATCATACTGGGAAGAAACCTCTGAGATATTAATGAAGCTCAGAGAGAGAAAAATATTAACTAGAACCCCCTTGTTCCTACCCCTCATTCTAATAATGGGTATGAATTTCCAGTAAAGACTTACAAGTTTACTTTAGGACATGGTTTCTTTGTAATTATTATTTTATTTTCTAAATAAAAAATAAGATATATGACATGATATATTGGTATACATATACATAGTGAAATGATTACTACAGTTAAGCTAATTAAGGGAACATGGTTGCTGAGTCTGATAGCTCTATATTTAGAATAACAGCTTTGTTACTTATTAGCTGTGTAACCTTGGGCAAGCCACTTAATCTCTCCTAACAGTCTACGCATATCTAAAATGAGGTTGGGCCAGATATTGAGATAATGTATGTTAAGTGTCTAGCAGAGACCCTGCACATATCAAGCATTTGGTAAATATTTGTTAAAATGATTAAAGTACTATTACAGACTTCTCTAATCCTACATGATGCAAAAGGACCATTCAAGAATGGACCCCTATTCCTGCTTCAGTGGCAATCACACTTTCTCCCATCTGTATTCTGAAGAACTCTAAGGAGAATTAATTGGTTAGTTAGTCAGCATTCACTATGGGAAAGAATGTGGGGGAAGGAAAGGAGGAAGCAGATACAAGAGAAATATCAGATGCTGTATATTCTCGAGGATGCTTTTAAAGATTCAGAGCTTAAAAGCAAGACTTTCTTATTTCTTAGGACCGATTGTCTGATTCTTTGCCATTATTTCCACTTGTGCTTCTACCAAAGCCTCTCTTCCTCAGACACACTCACTATTTGGAAATCTTGAACATTACAAAAGTATTCTATTTTAATGGTAAAAAAAAATGTCTTAGGGCATAAACTCTCTTAGAAAACTGGACAAAATAATTGAACTATAATAAGATCTATTTACTGACAGTTTACTATGTGCTAAGTTCTATGTTAAGTTCTCTACATATATTACTTCATTCAATCTTCACATTATAACCACTTTAAAGAGGAGGACAGTTAGGCTTAGAAAGGTGACTTCTCTAAGGACATCTCATAGCTAAGAAATGGAGCCAAGATGCACATTCATGGAGGTCTGACTTTTACCTTGTGTTCTATTTTTAAGCCTTTGTTATTAAAAATGTTCAGAGACAGCTAGGAAACATGGCAAGGGAGAGATGCCCTCAGATCTCTCCCTCTGAAACAATGATAAGCTGAATATCTAAAACTCAACAAAAAACACTCAAACTGCACTCCAGCATGTCTGAGCATAGGATCTGCGCATAACAGCTACCACAGGTCAAAACCCTGGGTGTCGGGCAGTGGACTTGGAGAAATAAAGAAGATGCCTTTCGCAGCCACTGTAGCTCCTTGCAGGAAGAGAGAGTGAGGTGAAGGTGAGGCAACTTACATGATCAACCTGCCTGGAAATGCTGGAAATTCAAGCAGTAGCAGCAGGGCACAGTCATCAGGACAGAAAGCAGAGAAGCGGTATGGGAATGCAGAGAAACAACAGTTTATTTTTACCAGCCTCAGTTGAAAAACTGAGGCTGAAGTGCAGCCACCAACTCCCAACACAGAGGGCTCCTCCCCCCCATACTCTTTGAGACTAATAATCATAAAGCCCTAGGAGAATCTGAGGAAATGCTACCGAAACTGTTACTAACACAGACAGGGACTGAGAGTAGCAAGTGTAATTGAAAATCTGCAAAAAATAAAAAAGACTTTTAGACTTTATATAAAGCAGGGATCCAAAGGCATAGACGTCACCTATGGAAACCAAAAAAATAAAAAATAAAAAATAAAAAGTCCCTTCTCTGCTGCAGGCTAAAGAGATACCTTTATATAATAAATCTTATTTCAGGAAAAACAACAGAATACACTCCCATTAATGTCCAGGAGGAGAAATAGTTTACTAAACAGCATGAACAACCAAGGCAACAGGCCATCTCAGAAAGAAAGAGAAAAATGTCCAGAAAATAAGCTTACAGACATATGCAACTTAAATGACAGAGAATTAAGGATGGTACTTCTAAAAAAAACCTAATGAGATCCAAAACAACACAAATACACAATTTCAGAAATTAAAACAACAGCAACAACTAGATGAGCAGAGCAAGAAAACTCTCAAAAAGAACCAAATAGAACTTTTAGAGATGAAGAACACACAGCAAGCTTTGAAAAATGAAATATCAAGCTTGGGGAAAAAAATCGACAAATGAAGGAAAGGATCAGTGATATCAAAGACAGAAATCTAGAAATAAATCAGAAGGAAGAAGAGAGAAACTGAAGAATAAAAAATAACAAAAGAGATATACAAGAACAAGCTGATACTCATAAGGGAGGAAACATAAGAATAATGGTCATTACTGAAGGTGAGGAAAAGGAACAGGGACTAGAAATCATTTTCAGACAAACAGTGGGTGAGAATTTTCCAAATCTAAGGAATGAGCTGCAGCCTGGAATTCAAGAAGTCAACAGAATATCCAATTACCTCAACCCAAAAAGGCCTTCACCGATGCACATTGTATTAAAGTTATCAAAATTCAATGACAAAGAGAGAATTCTCAGGGTAGCCAGGGAAAAGAAGATGGTAACATATAGAGAAAAACCCATTAGATTATCATCGAACTTCTCAGTGCAAACTATACAAGCCAGAAAGGAATGGTATCAGATATTTAAACTATTAAGAGAAAGGAACTACCAGACTAGAATAATGTATCCAGCAAAGCTCTCTTTTAGATATGAAAAAGAAATTAAGAACTTTCAAGACATACAAAAATTGAGAGAATTCTCCACTACAAGGCCTGCACTACAGGAAATACTGAAAGGTGTCAGTTCATCTAAAACAAAATAACAAAATAAAAGAAAAATACATAATTAGGAGTAAAATGACTATCATGCAAATAGATGCAGAGGAGTGCAATCCTTACTAACAAGAGGGCATGATAAGTTTAAATAATAAAGAGAATTGCTATAGCAAGATAGTAATGAACATTCAGCATATATAGAAACAAAGTGAGACAACAACAACTGAAAAAGGGAGGATTCCAAGATCAGGATTCCAAGCACACGCAGATGAAAATGGAAGACTGTATATATATAAATATACTTTTCATATTCGTAATGATAACCACACCAAAGATTCAGAACTGAACTATATAACATAAAGCAAGAAGAACCATAGGTAAAACCCAAAAAGCTGACCCAAATAAAGAAAATAGAAACACAAGGACAAGGAAGCAATGGAAACATCGAGCTACCAGAAAGAAAATGATAAAATGGCTATAAGAAGACCTCATATTTCAATAATCACTCTAAATGTAAATGGATAGAACTCACCAATAAAAAGGCACCAAGTTGCAGAATGGATCAAAGAACAAAATCACACCATATGCTGTCTCCAGGAGACACATTTCAGTTCCAAAGACAAATATAGACCCAAAGAGAAAGGGTGGAAAATTATATTTAAAGAAAATGGCATTTAGAGAAAAGCAGGGGTAGTGATACTAATATTGGATGAAATCTACCTCAAAATAAAAAATATAAAGAACGATATGAAGAGACACTTTATAATGATAAAGGGACTCATGCAGCAAGAAGACATAACACTTATTAATATTTATGATTCAAATCAGGGAGCCCAAAATATGTAAAGCAATTACTTATAGAACTAAAGGAGGAAAATGACCGAAACACTATCGTAGTAGGGGAACTAAATACCCCACTGTTAGATATGGACAGATCAACAAAACAGAAAATCAATAAGGAAATAATATCCTAAAATGACACAGTAGACCAACTGGACATAATTGACCCTGACGGAGCCATCCATCCCAAAACAACTGCTTATACATCCTTTTCTAGTGCACATAGAACACTCTCAAGAATAGACTACATACTGGTACACAGAAAGAGCCTCAGCAAATATAAAAGGGTTGAAATATTACCAACCATATTCTCTAATCAGAATGCTTTGAAACTAGAGATCAGCTGCCAAAAGAAATTGGGAAGAACCACAAATACATGGAGATTAAACAACATGCTACTGAAGAATTACTTGGTCAGGGAAGAAATAAAAAGGAGTTCAAGAGATATGAAAAAAATGATAATGACAACATATCAAAACATTTGGGACATGGCAAAAGTGATCATAAAAGGAAAGTTCATATCATTACAGGTCATCTCCAAAAATAAGAACGAGGCCAAATAAACAACTTAAGGCTTCAATTTAAAAAACTAGAAAAGAAAGAACAAATGAGTCTTAAAGTCAGCAGAAGGAAAGAAATCATCAAAATTAGAGCAGAAATAAATGAAATTGAAAACAAAACAAAGAAACGATAGAAAAATAAATACAATAAGGAGCTGGTTCTTTGAGAAGGTTAATAATATTGACAAACCTCTGGCTAGACTCACTAAAGAAAAAAGACAAAGGTCACAAATAAATAAAATCAGGGATGAAAGAGGGGAAATTATGACTGACATCGCAAAAATACAAAGGATCATGCAAGAATACTATAAAAAGTATATAATAACAAATTTAATAACCTAGAAGAAATGGACCAGTATTTAGAAAAATATAGTCTTCTTAGATTGAATCAAGAAGATCTGAAAAACCTAAATAGACCAATCAGCAGTAGGGAAATTAAAACAATCATCAAAAATCTACCAAAAAGTAAATATTCAGGACCAGATGGCTCCACTAGTGAGTTTTACAAAACATGCAAAAAAGATCTAACCTATTCTTAAACTCTTCCAAAAAATCGAAGAGGAGGCAATACTTCCCAACTCATTCTATGAGGCCAATATTACCCTGATACCAAAACCTGGTAAAGATAACACACAAAAACAAAACTACAGATGCAAAAAACCTATATAAGATACTAGTGAACTGAATACAGCAACATATTAAAAAGATTATACACCACAATCAAGTGGGCTTCATCCCAGGGGCACAGGGATGGTTCAACATATGCAAATTGATTAATGTGATACATAAAGAAATTTAAAAATAAGAATTATGTGATTGTATCAATAGATGAAGAAGCCTTCAACAAAATATAGTATTCATTTATGATTAAAACACTTAACAAAATCAGTATAGAAGAAAAGTACCTTAACATAATAAAGGCCATATATGGTAAACTTTCATCCAACATTATACTAAATGGTGAAAAATTCAAAATATTCCCTCTAAGATCAGGAACAAGGCAAGGCTGTCCACTATCACCACTGTTATTCAATATAATATTGGACGTCCTTCCAAGTGCAATCAGACAAGAGGAATATATGAAAGGTATCCAAATAGAAAACAAAGAATTCAAACTGTCACTATTTGCAAGTGACATGGTTCTCTATGTAGAAAACCCTAAAGATTCCACAAGAACACTACTAGAAACAATAATCAAATAGAGTAAAGTCTCTGGATACAAAATTAACGTTCAAAAATCCATAGCATTCCTATACTCTAATAATGAAGCATCAGAAAAAGAAGTGGAAAAAAATAATTCCTTTTGCAATATTTTTGATAAAAATTTCAAAAACATGCAGTGAAAAAAGGAAAGACTCTTTAACAAATAGTTCTCGGAAAATTGTAAGGCCATTTGCAAAAGAATGATACTAGAATGTTGTCTATCAATGCACACCAAAATTAACTACAAATGGATTAAGGACCTGAATATAAGACCAGAATCAATAAAATACATAGAAAAAAAAAGGAACTAAACTCACAAACCTTGAACCTAAAGAGTATTTTATGAATTTGACCTCAAAGGCAAGGGAAGTAAAACAAAAATAAATGAATGGAACCACGTCAAACTAAGAAGCTTTTGCTCAGCAAAACAAATTGTCAACAATATAAAGAGAAAACCATATGGATGGAAAAATATATTTGCAAGCAATGCCTCCAGTAAGAGCCTAATATTCAAAATATGCAAAGAACTGGTAGGACTCAATAAGAACTAAAATTAAAAAAAACCTGTCCAATCAAAAAATGGACAGAAGACCTGAACAGACACTTCTCCCTAGAAGACATACAAATGGCCAACAAATAAATGAAAAGATGCTCAACATCACTAGTTATTAGGGAAATAGAAATCAAAAACACAATGAGATACCATCTCACATCTGTTAGAATGGCCAATATCAACAGAGTAAGTAATAACAAATGTTGGAGAGGATGCAGAGAAAAAGGAACCCTCATACACTGCTGGTGAGACTGCAAATTAGTATGGAGGTTCCTCAAAACACTAAGAATTGATCTACCATATGATCCAGCAATCCCTCTACTAGGTATTTACCCCAAAACTGGAAAACCCATATCCGAAAAGATATTTGCACACTGATGTTCATATCAGTACTATTCACAGTGGCCAAGACATGGAAGCAACCAAAGTGTCCTACTATACATGACTGGATAAAGAAGCAATGATACATATATACAATGGAATATTACTCAGCCATAATAAGAGATGAAATACTACTATTTGTGACAGCATGGAGGGACCTCGAGATAATCATTGCTAAGCGAAATAAGCCAGACTGAAAAAGTTGAAAATCACATGGTATCACTTCTATGTGGGATATAAACCTAAAAGCAGCAAATGAACAGGACAAACAGAGACTCAGGGACATTGACAGTGGACTAGTGGTTACCAGAGGGTAGGGGTTGGGGGAGGAGGGAAGATGCAGACAGGGTAAAGGGGGTCAGATATGGGGTTTGGTGGGAGGGTGATCAGGGTAAGGGAGATCAAATATATGGTAGCTAAAGGAAACTGGACTCTGAGTGGTAATCACACAATAGAATATAGATGTCAAATTATAATGTACTCCTGAAGATTATATAATTGTATTAACCAATGTTACCTCAATAAACTTAAAAAATGTTCAGACATAAACAGAAGTAGATATGATAGTAAGTGAATCCAATGCATCCATCTTCCAGCCTCAACAATTACCGAAATCATGGCCAATCTTGTGTCATGAATACCTTGCTCAGCCCCATCAAACAGACACACAGAGAGTTTCATTTTATTTGGAAATATTTCAGTATATATCTTCAAAAGAAATGAACTCTTAAAAAACATAACAACACCATCCTTAATAATCATTTCTTAGCATCACCAAATCCAGTACATGTTCATATTTCTTATATTGTCTCATAATTTTTTTCTATTTTTCCACAGTAGGTTATTTGAATCATGATCCAAATAAAGTCTACATCTTATAATGGCATTTGGATAATATGTCTCATAAAAAGAAATTGAAAGCCTGTGCTCTTTACCACAATATGGTATCTTCTATTTTTAAGAGTTTTACCTTTGGGGGGAATGCCCTCCTTCCAAACATATTTCTTGTATTTAAATATGACTCACACCTATTTTCCTTTCGAATAGAAGGGGATAAAACATCAAAAATCTTGGAAACATTTCAATATTCATTGCAAACACTGAACAATCAAAAAACTACTGTTTTTTAGGTGTTTATTATAATATACGGCCTAAGGGTAGAAAAGATAGCTTTCATAAAATAACTCCTGTCCCACCTCCTACCAGGCTCAAATGCCTAATCAGTAAAGACTTCCCCAAGACCCAGTGTCTTTAAGCATCCTTTGTAAGTCTTACCAGTCACTAACACTTTCAAAAGTCAGGCTCTGACAGCTCAGATAGGTGAGTATAGTACAACAAGAGAAAAAGCCCGAGGAGATCTAGCCCAGATATCACTATGAAGTAAAGTGAAATGAAGTGAAGTGAAGGAAAAGAGGGGACACCTGAGGAACCAGACACCTCTTTGTTGTGGTGCAATCGATTCTAAGACCCACGTGGCCCAACTGAGATGAATTGTGAGCCTTTATTAGCCAGTTGGCAGCTGGCTCTCTACCATGCAGGGTCAGAGGAGATCAGCCCTGAACTTCCAGAGGAGGCAGCTTATAAAGCTTAAGACCATATCCTGGTGGTCTCCTGAACAAGCAAGCAAGCAGATTACAGAAAGCAGATGTTGACTGTAAACGTCTTACACAAAGATAAATATTTCTGGGGAACTCTTAGATCAAACAGGGCCTAGCAGGCATTTTTGTTATCTGCATTCTAGTGGCTGTCAGTGCTTTCCTGAGGGCTGGTGCCTGGAGATATTACTTCCCTGTGACTGATTTATTGGAAAGTTTTTCACTCCTACATCTTTAGGAGGTGGAATACCCACTGTGTGGAAAAGCCAAGTGATAATGATCTACTTTACAGTTTTGTTGTTGGCTTGTCTTGTGTATAAGTCTGGATGACATTAAAAACATTTAAGAAGAGGTATGATATGTTGGGAAGGCTGATATTCTCATCAGTGGCTAAATGAAGGCTCTTGAGGACCCGCTGACCAGCAGTGGGCAACCTTGTTGGTGGGGTGCGCTCAGCTGAGAAACACATATTTGCACTCTAAGGTCCCAATTCTGCTGCTAGAGCTACTGTTTCCCCTCTAGCTGGTGCTATTTCAATTCTGTTCATCTGGATGCATGCAGATGGGACCCTGCAAAAAAGAGCTGGCAAACAGCAGGGCAGATGCACTCAAGAGGAACTCCCCTATGCTAGTGCAATCTGGGCAACCGCTGTAAGGGCTCAAGACAGCAGCTCTTTACCAACTAGTGCATAAATATTTCATGCTTAAACAAGTACTCTTACGTATAGGCTGAATCTGAGCTCTGTCATAAGCAACATCTCAGCTTTCATGAAAAAAGGTAGGCAGTGTGTGATGTTATGCAAAAAGCTGTTCAATTTTGGCTTAACCACTAACTTGGGCAAGTCACTTAACCTCTTTGAGTCTCAGTTTCATCATTTGCAAAATGGGGATAAAACACTTAAACTCTGTTTACCTCACAGGGCTTCTGTGTTAAATAAGAACATGAATTTGCAAGCGTGTAAAAAATCACACCTTATACCTGCAAGGCATGATTTAATATATCATTATTAATAATTTATTAATATTATTTAAGCCCTAGCTATAACATGGCAATGAATGCACAAAGGGAGCCAATAGGTTTTAAATTTCCTTTTTCTTGGACAATAATATCATGGTAATTAAATCACCCCAGGAAAATTTCTAAGCAACTATGTGGTTAACACAATTACCAGCCCCAGAAGTAAACAAAAGCACAACATAGCAAAAAACATTTACCCTAAAAAATCTAACCTAGTCTGAGAGACCCAAAGTTCATGTTTTCCCACTGCAATGTTTTTAACTTGAACAGTGTAGCTGACCATTCCCATTCTGACTGGAGCTTCCTTGGGCCAGGAACAAGGACAAGTCAGTTCTGAGACTGAGATTCAAATAAAAATATCACAGAACAGCTGCAAAATGGAAAGCAAATGAGACAGCTAGTGGACTAAACCAATGAATAAAGGCCCTCCCCCAAACTCCCTAGAGGCAAGAGTGAGGACACCTCTTCCTTTTTGGAAAACAGTGCCTGGTGAACAAATGGAAGGAGGAAGTTCTGTTTATGACTCCCTTTGAACTCCTGCTTTCAGTAGTCACTGATTAAGGAGGAAAGGAATTAAAAAACAAAAAAGCTAAAAGAATGTTGCTCTTGATGTTTTTGACAAGGCTGTCACACATAATGATAATTTTTCAAAATGAACATAGAGATTTACATTCTTTTCATATACAAGACCCATTCTCCAAACATTCTTGTTAAAAATAACTGGAAGAGACTTCAGAGATTTTTAACGAGAGAAGATAGCTGCTATGGGACTAAGAGACTGAAGTTAACAACGACTCTCTATTCCCTTCCTTGTCTGCACTATTTCCTCAGGTTCTCAGAAGAAGAAGAACGAGGTATAAAGAGAAGGCCCAGCTGTGTAAACGGAGTTAGGACTCTATAGACTGCAGTTAGTTTTTTACCCCTACTTACTAGAGTAAACAAATATCTACCCAATAGGAGACATAGAAGATCTCCTGTCTTTAAAGCTGTTCAAATGAAGAGATCAAGTCAATGACACTTCATCCACTTGGTGAGACAGTTTCATGGTTTTTAGAGCTGAGAGGGGCACTAGGGATCCTGTCCAACCGAGACCTTTTCACAGACAAATCAAGAAGGGAATTTACATGCCTAAGTTACACAGTGAATAAATGGATTAACTACACCATCATGGGGGTAAGGTGAGCAATGAATTGTCCATGTCCATACTCTGTCTTCTTCAAAAAAACCCCTCAAATTTCTCACAAATTACATATTCTCCTGTGCCATGATTACCTACACCACTTCCATCCACTATCTAATATTTTCTTAATATCTCTTATTCTAACTCTGCTTGTCTTTCCCTCACTGTGCCCACTGTCAATTTTTCTAAGAGGAACAAATCTTTTGTCCACTAGTGTTGCAACTTTATACATACATGCATGCGTGCATGCATGCATACATACATACATACATACATACATATAGTTGATAAACAATCTTTTATTGGTTATATTAGTTTCAGATGTACACTGTACTAATTTGACATTTTTGTACCTTACAATGCGATCACCCCCCTAATTCTAGTAATCATTCATCACCATGAAAATGTATCACAATATCATTGACTATATTCCCCTTTCCCTTTTCATCCATCCCTCCACCCCTCTCTTTTGGTAACTATCCTTTCCATTTCTGTTTATATGAGACTGTTTTTGTTTTGTTTTAAAATATAGTGAAATCATACAGTAATTTGTCTTTCTCTACTTAACTTATTTCACTTACATAATACCCTGTAGATCCATCTGTGTTGTTGCAAATGGCAAGATGTCATTCTTTTTTTATTACTGCATAATAGTCCATTGCATATGCATGTGTATGTGTATACACACACACACACACACAAACATACACATATATATCTTACATAATCTTTATCCAATCATCTATTAATGGATACCTAGGTTGCTTCCATATCTTGGCTATTGTAAATACTATTGCAATAAACATTGGGATGCCTATAACTTTTTGAATTAGTGTTTTTGTTTTTTGGATAAATACTCAGAAGTATAATTGCTGGGTCATATGCTGTATTCATTTTTAGTTTTTTGAAGGTTCTCCATACTGTTTTACATAGGGGTTGCACCAGTTTGCCGTTCTGCCAACAGTGCACAAATGTTCCCCTTTTTCCATATCCTTGTCAACACATTTGTTGACTTTTTTAAGATTTTAAAACTTTTCAATATTCTTTAAAAAATTATTTTTAATTAAATGTATTGGAGTGACATTGATTAATAAAATATGTTTCAAGTGTACAATTAATATGTCATATGTATATGTCATACAGAAAAAGTTGAGAACCTATGATTACACATATATGTGGGGTAAAAAACTGAAAGCAAAACATGAACAAGACAAACAAACAGAGACTCATGGACACAGACAACAGTTTAGTGTTTACTAGAGAGAAGAGGGGAGGGGGAAGCAGATAAGAGTAAAGGGGGTCAAATATATGGTGATGGAAGGAAATTTAACTTTGGGTGATGAACATACAATATAATGTTTGTCAAGTTTTTGACAATAATTCTGAATGGTGTGAGGTGGCATTTCATTGTGGTTTTGATGTTGAGAATATTTTCATGTCTGTTGGCCATCTGTATGTCATTGTTTGATTGAATTGTTTAATTATTTATTTTTGTTATTGAGTTGTATAAGTTACTTCTATATTTTGGATATCAACCCCTTATTGTATATATCATTTAGATATATATTCTCCCATTCAGTGGGTTGTGTTCTTATTTTGTTGAAAGTTTCCTTCACTGTGTTGAAGCATTTTAGTTTGATGTAGTCCCATATGTTTATTTTTGCTTTTGTTTCCCTTGCCCAAGGAGATATGTAAGAAAAAAAATACTAATAGGAATAACAAAGAGTTTACTGCCTATGTTTATTTCTATAAGTTTATGTTTCAGGGTCTTACATTTATAGCCTTGTAATAGAGTTTGATACCAGGTGGTGTGATACCTCCAACTTTGTTCTCCTTTCTCAAGATTGCTGTGGCACTTTGGAATCTTATGGTGCCATACAAATTTTTAGATTATTTGTTCTAGTTCTCTGAAAACTGCCAATTTTCTCTGAAAATTGGTATTTTGACAGGGATTGCATTAAATCTATAGATTGCTTTGAGTACTAATTCCTAGATATTTCATTGTTTTAGATGCAATTTTAAATGAAATGATTTGTTTTTCCAAAAGTTCATCATTGAAGTATAAAAATGCAACTGATTTCTGAATATTATCTTTTTATCCTGCTACTTTTCTGAATTCATTATTCAGTTCTAACAGTTTTACGGTGGAATCTTTAGGGTTCTCTAAAAATAGTGTCATATCATCGGCAAATAATGAGTTTTACTTCTTCCCTTCCACGTTGGATGCCTTTTATTTCTCTTGTCTGATTGCTGTAGCTAGGACTTCCAATAAAATATTGAATACAATTGATAAAAGTGAACATCCTTGTCTTGTTCCTGATCTTAATAAAAATGCTTTTAGCCATTCCCCTTGGGGTATGATGTTAGCTGTAGGTTTATCATGTGTAGCCTTTATTTTGTGGAGATATGTTCCCTCTATTCCCACTTTGCTGTGAGTTTTTATCATAAATGGATGTTGAATTTTGTTGAATGCTTTTGCTGAATCTATTGATATTATCATATGATTTTTATCTTTCAATTAGTTAATGTGATGTATCACATTAATTGATTTGCAGCTATTGTACCAACTTTGCATTCTACGAATAAATCCAACTTGATCATGTTGTATGACATTTTTAATGTATTGCTAAATTCAATTTGCTAATATTTTGTTGAGGATTTTTGCATCATGTTCATCAGAAATATTGGCCTATAGTTTTCTTTTTTGTAATGTCTTTGCCTGGTTTTGGAATCAGGGTAATAGTGGCCTTGTAAAAGGAGTTTGGAAGCCTTACCTCCTCTTAAACTTTTTGGAATAGTTTGAGAAGAATAGGTGTTAATTTTTCTATGTAAGTTTGGTAAAATCCACCTATAAAGCCATACGGTCCAGGACTTTTGTTTTTTGGAAGTTTGATTACGGATTCAATTTTGTTGGTAGTAATAGGTCTGTTCAGGTTTTCAGTTTCTTCTTGACTCAGAATTAGAATATTGTATGTTTCTAGGAATGTATCAATTTCTTCCCAATTGTCCAATTTGTTGGCATATAATTGTTCATAGTATTTTCTGATAATCCTTTGTATTTCTGTGGAGTCTGTTGTTACTGCTTCTTTTTCATTTCTTATTTTATTTATTTGGTTCCTCTCTCTTTTTTTCTTGATGAGTCTGGTTAAAGTTTATTAATTTTGTTCATCCTTTCAAATAACCAGCTCTTGGTTTCATTAATCTTTTTTATTGTTTCCCTAGGCTCTCATTTATTTCCACTCTGATCTTTATTATTTCCTTCCTTCTACTCACTTTGGGCTTTGTTTGCTGTTCTTTTTCTAGTTCTTTTAAGTGTAAAGTTAGATTGTTTATTTGGGCATTTTCTTATTGTTTCTTTTGTTTGTTTGTTTGTTTTAAAGGTAGGCTTGTATTTGCTATGAATCTCCCTCTTAGGACTGCTTTTGCTGTGTCCCCTAGATTTTGAGTCATTGTATTTTCATTTTTGTTTGTATCTAGATGTGTTTTGATTTCTTCCTTGAGCTCATTGTTAACTTATTCATTGTTTAGTAGCATGTTATTTAGCCTCCACGTGTTTGTGTATTTTCCAGCATTTTTCTTGTAGTCAATTTCTAGTTTCATACCATGGTGTTCTGAGAAGACACTTGATAAGATTTTAGTCTTCTAAATCTACTGAGACTTGTTTTGTGGCCTAACATGTGGTCTGTCCTGGAGAATTGTTCATGTACACTTGAGAAGAATGTATGTTCTGCTACTTTGTCATAAAACACTCTGAAAATATGAATTAAAGCCATCTGGTTTAATGTATCATATAAGGTTGCTGTTTCCTTGTTGATTTTCTGTCTGGAAGATGTGTCCATTGGTGTCCATGAAGTGTTAAAGTCTCCTGCAATGAATGTATTACTGTCACTCTCTCCTTTTATGTGGGTCGATAATTGTTTTATATATGTGGGTTCTCATGTGTTGAGTGTGTATATGTTTACTATGGTTATGTCTTCTTTTGCATTGATTCTTTTATCATTATGTAATGCCCCTCTTTGCCTCTTATTATAGCCTTTGCTTTAAATTCTATCTTCCTGTGTAAGTATTGCAACCTCAGCTTTTTTTTTCATTTCCATTTGCATGAAATATCTTTTTACATCCCTTTATTTTAGTCTGTGTATGTCTTTTGATCTGAAATGGGTTTCTTGCAGAGTGCATATGTATGAGTCCTGTTTTTTGTTTTTAAATCTATTCAGGTACCCTATGTCTTTTTTTGCCATTTTCTTATTCATGTTTATAGGTTTTCCCCGCTTTGTTTTACATAAGTTTCCTTAGTATTTGTTTGTAATACTGGCTTGTTGGTGATGAATTCCTTTAGTTTTTTAGATTTTGTTTGTTTGTTTTTTGGTCGGGAAAGCTCTTTATCTCACCTTCAATTTTAATTGATAGCTTTGCTGGGTAGAGTTGAATTGGTGTAGGTTCTTGTTTTTCATTGCTTTAAATATTTCTTGTCAATCCCTTTGATCTGAGCAGTTTTTGTTGAGAAATCAGCTGATATTCTTATAGGAGTACCATTATAAGTAACTAGCTGCTTTTCTCTTGCTGCTTTTAAGAGTCTCTCTTTGTCTTTAATCTTTGGCATTTTAATTATGATGTGTCTTGATGTGGGTCTATTTGGATTCATCTTGACTGGAACTCAATAGGCCTTTTGGACTTTTGTGTCTATTTCCTTCACCAAGTTACAGAAGTTTTCTGTCATTTCTTCATATAAGTTCTTAATCCTTTGCTCTCTCTCTCTTCCCCTTTTGATACCCCAATGATGTGGATGTTGGTACATTTGATGTTGTTCCATATGTCTATAAACTATCTTCATTTTTTAATTCTTTTTTCTTTTTGCTGTTCAATTGGGTGTTTCCTGTGACCTTGCCTTCCAATTCACTGATTTGAATTGGAAACTCATGACATAAAATTTACCATCTTAATCATTTTTACATGTACAATAGTGTTATGTATACTCACATTATTGTGCAACAGTTGTCCAGAATTTATTCATCTTGAAAAGCTGAGTTATTTATCCTTTAAATAAGTCCATTTTCTTGCCCCTGGTAACCACCATTCTACTTTGTATTTCTATGAATTTGTCTGTTTTATAGTCTTCATATATATGTAACTCTACACATTTTTCTTTCTGTGACTGGCTTATTTCACTTAGCATACTGTCCTCAAGATTCATTCATGTTTAGCATATGACAGGATACTTCCTTTTTAAAGCTGAACAATATTCAATTGTAGGTTTATACAACATTTTAATCATCCATTCATTCATCCATGGACATTTGGGTTGCTTCCACCACTCGGCTATTGTAAATAACAGAGCTATGCACATGGGTGTGCAACTATCCCTTTGAGAGTCTTCTGCTTTCAGTTATTTTGGAAATGTACCCAAAGTGGAATTGCTAGATGATATGGCAGGTCTATTTTTAACTTTTTGAGTAACCACTATCCTGTTTTTCATGGCAGTTGTACCATTTTATAATCTCACCAACAGTGCACTAGGATTTCAATTTCTCCACATTCCTGTAAACATTTGTAATATTCTGTGTTTTTAAATAAATTAATTAATTATTTTTATGCTGACATTGGTTTACAAAATTTAGTAAGTATCAATTGAACATTCTAACAGTAAGGTATATATGTGTGTGTGTGTGTTCATCTCCAATAGTTAGACTTCTGTCACCATATATTTGACCCCTTTACCCATGAATCACCCCCTTTCTCCCCCACCTTTTATCCTTTGGTAACCACTAGTCTATAGTCCATGTACAAGAGTCTCTGTTTGTTTGTCCTGCTCAATTGCTGCTTTTAGGTTTATGTCGCACATAGAAGTGATATCATGTGATTTTTAACTTTTTCAGTCTGGATTATTTTGCTTAGCAAGATTATCTCAAGGTCCATCCATGCTGTCACAAATAGCAGTATTTCATCTCTTTTTATGGCTGAGGAATATTTCATTGTATATATGTACCACTGCTTCTTTAGCCAATCATCTATCGTAGGACACTTCAGTTACTTCCATGTACTGACCGCTGTGAATAGTGCTGCTATGAACATCGGGGTGCAAATCTATTTTCAGATATGAATTTTCCAGAATTTGGAGTAAAAACCCAGTAGAGAAATTGCTGGATCATATGAAACATCAATTCTTAGTTTTTTGAGAAACCTCCATACTGTTTCCCATAGTGTCTGTACCAATTTGCAGTCCCACCAGCAGTGTATGAGAGTTCCTTTTTTCCCACATCCTCTCCAATATTGGTTTTGTTGATTATAGCTATTCTAACAAATGTGAGATGGTATCTCATTGTGGTTTTGATTTGCATTTTTCTAATAGCTAGAGAGGTTGAACATCTTTTCATATGTTTGTAGGCCATCTGTATGTCCTCTAGGGAGAAGTGTCTGTTCAGGTCTTCTGTCCATTTTTTGATTGGATAGTTTGTTGTTTTATTGTTATTGATTTGTATGAGTTCTTTATATATTTTGAATATTAGGCCCTTTTTGGAGGCATTGCTTGCAAATATATTTTCCCATTCGAATTGTTCTCTCTTTACTTTATTGATGATTTCTTTTGCTGAGCAGAAGCTTTTTAGTTTGATGTAACCCCATTCATTTATATTAGCTTTTACTTCCCTTGCTTTTGAGGTCAAATTTATAAAAACCTCTTTAACTCCAAGGTCTTTGAGTTAAGTTCCTATGTTTTCTTCTATGCATTTTATAGTTTCATGTCATATTTAGGTCCTTAATCCATTTGGAGTTAATTTTGATGTGTGGTGATAGACAACAGTCTAATTTCATTTTTTTGCAGGAGACTTTCCAGTTTTTCCAGCATCATTTATTGAAGAGGCTTTCCTTTTTTTCACTACATGTTTTTGGTTTTTTGTCAAAAATATCTGCCCATATAAATATGTATTTACTTCGGGACTCTCGATTCTCTTCCACTGGTCTGTGTGTCTGTTTTGCTGCCAATACTATGTCATTTTGATTACTGTTGTTTTGTAGTATAATTTGAAGTTGGTCAGAGTGATGCCTCCAGCTTTGTTCTCTTTTCTCAAGATGGTTTTGGCACTTCTTGGCCTTTTATGCTTCCATATGAATCTGATGATTTTTTGTTCTATTTCTTTAAAAAATGTTGATGAGATTTTGTGGGGATTGCATTAAATCTGTTTAATGCTTTAGGTAATATAGTCATTGTAACTATGTTGATTTCAAGTCCATGATCACAGAATATCTTTTCATTTATTTGAATCTTCTTCGATTTCTTCTAATAGGGTCTTATAGTTTTCATTTTTCAGTTCTTCCAATGTATCATAAGATTTAATCCTAGATATTTTATTCTTTTTGTTGCAATTGCAAAAGAAATTATTTTTCCACTTCTTTTTCTGACACTTCATTATTAGAATATAAGAACTCTATGGAATTTTCAATGTTGATTTTGTATCCACTTTACTGTATTTGCTTATTGTTTCTAGTAGTGTTCTTGTGGAGTATTTTGGTTTTCTATATAGAGAATCATGTCATCCGCAAATAGTGACAGTTTGACTTCTTCATTTTCTATGTAGATGCCTTATATTTTCCTTTTGTCTGATTGCACTTGCTAGGACCTCCAATGTTATATTGAATAACAGTGGCGATAGTGGACAGCCTTAACTTGTTGCTGATCTTAGAGGAAAAAGTTTTTAGTTTTTCACCATTTAGTATAATGTTGGCTGAGGTTTAGTTATAGATGGCCTTTATTATGTTAAGATACTTTCCCTCTATACCGATTTTGTTAAGTGTTTGATCATAAATGGATGCTGTATCTTGTCAAAGTTTTTTCCGCATCTATTGCTATGATCATATAATTATTATTTTTTTATTTGTTTATGTAAGGTGTATCATATTAACCAATTTAGGTATGTTGTAGCATCCCCCTGCCTTTTGAATGAAGCCCACTTGATCGTGGTGAATAATCTTTTCAATATGTTGCTGTATTTGGTTCACTAGTATCTTATTTAGGATTTTTGCATCTGTGTTCAAGCAATATTGGTCTGTAGATTTTTTTGAGTTACCTTTACCAGGTTTTGTTATCAGAGTAATATTGGCCTCATAAAATGAGTTGGGAAATACTGACTCCTCTTCGATTTTTTTGAAAAGTTTGAGGAGAATAGGTATTAAATTTTCTTTGAATGTTTAGTAGAATTCACCAGTGAAATCATCTGGTCCTGAACTTTAACTTTTTGGTAGGTTTTGCTGATTGTTTCAATTTCCATACTGTTGATCAATCTATTTAGATTTTCCAATTCTTCTTGATTCAGTCTAGGAAGGTTGCATTTTTCTAAGTACTATTCCATTTCCTCTAGGTTATTAAATTTGATTTTATATACTCTTTTCATAGTATTCTTGCATGATTCTTTGTATTTCTGTGAAGTCAGTCATAAGTTCCCCTCTTTCATTCCTGATTTTGTTTATTTGTGTCCTTTGTCTTTTTTCCTTAGTGAGTCTAGCCAGGGGTTTGTCAATATTATTAACCTTCTCACAGAACCAACTCTTTGTTGGTTGCATTTATTTTTTCTCTCTTTTTTTGTTGTAGTTTTTAATTTCATTTATTTCTGGTCTAATTTTGATTATTTCCTTCTGCTGACTTTAAGCTTCATTTGTTCTTCTTTTCTAGGTTTTTAAGATGAAGCATTAGGTTGTTTATTTGTGTCCATTCTTGTTTCTGGAGATAAACCTGCAATGATATGAACTTTCCTATTTTGAGTGCTTTTACTATGTCCCAAATGTTTTGATATGTTCTACTATCATTATCATTCATTTCTATGTATTGCTTGATCTTTTTGTTTCTTCTCTGACCCCGTTATTCTTCAGTAGCATGTTGTTTAATCTCCATGTATTTGTGGTTCTTCCTGCTTTCTTTTTGCAGCTGATCTCTAGTTTCAAAGCGTTATGATCAGAGAATATTGTTGGTATGATTTCACCACTCTTCTACTTGTTGAGGCTATCTCTGTTGCTGAGTATTTAGTCAATCCTTGTGCACTAGAGAAGATTATATAAGCAGCTGTTTTGGATGATAGTCACCTTACTTCTAATTATGTATTTTTTTGTTATTTTTTTTATGTGAGCTGACTTCTTTCAGTATTTCCTGTAGTCCAGGCCTCGCAGTGGATAATTCCCCCAATTTTTGTAGGTTTCGAAAGGTCTTTAGTTCTACTTCATAACTAAAGGCGAGCTTAGCTGGATACACTCTTCTAGGCTGGTAGTTCCTTTCACTTAATATTTCAAATATTTGAGTCCACTTTTTTTCTGGCTTTAAGGTTTGTGCTGAGAAGTTCAATGGCAATTTAATGGGTTTTCCTTAATAAGTTACCATCCTTTTCCCTGGCTGCCCTGAGAATTCTTTCTTTGTCATTGAATTTTGATACTTTTAATACAATATGTCTTGGTGAATGCCTTTTGGAGTTGAGATAATTGGGTGTTCTACTGACTTAATTCCAAGTTCCAGCTCATTCCTTAGATTTAGGAAATTCTTATCCACTTCTCTGAAAATGCTTTCTAGTCCCTGTTCCTTTTCCTCACCTTCGGTCATGCCCATTATTCTTATGTTTCCTCTCCTAATGGTATCAGCTAATTCTTGAATTTCTCTTTCATTATTTTTTATTCTTTGGTTTCTCTCTTCTTCTATTTGATATATTTCTAGATTTATGTCTTTGATTTCACTTATACTTTCCTCCATGTAGTCGACTCTATTTCCCAAGCTTGCTATTTCAGTTTTTCAACTCTTGCAGTGTGTTCTTCATCTCCAGAAGTTCTATTTGGTTCCTTTTGAGGGTTTCAACATCCTTGCTCTGCTCATCTAGTTGTTTTTTCAATTCCTGAAATTATTGATATGAATCATTTCGAAATTCACTGAGTTTTTTCAGAAATACTGAATTCTTTGTCATTTAACTTGCATATTTCTATGTCTTTAAGCTTATTTTCTGGAGATTTTTCTCTTTCTTTCTGAGATGCCTTGTCACCTTGGTTGTTCATGGTGTTTAATGGACTATTTTTTTCACCTGGTCATTAATGGAAATGTATTCTGCTGTTGTTCCAGAAGAAGATTTATTATATAAATGTCTCTCTTTAGCCTGCTGCAAAGAAGGTGCTTTTCTTTTGGTTTCCATTAGGTGGCATCTACATATTTTGTATATCTGCTTTATATAAAACCTTAATAATGCCTTTTTTCTTATAGATGTTTAATCATTTTCGCTAACCTTAGTCCCAGTCCCTGTTAGTATTAGCAACAGTTTTGGTAGTGTTTGCTCAGATTCCCCTGGGTCTCCACAGTGTTCTGTCTCAGTAGATATGGGGGGAGTGGCCTTTTGTGTTGGGGGTTGGGGACTGTGGCTCAGCCTTGGTTTTTCAATTGTTGTTGGTAAAAATCAACTGTTGCTTCTCTGCCATCTAATTTCTTTGCTTTCTGCCCTGATGACTGGGCCCTGCCATCAGCTTTGTAGAGCTCACAGCACTCCCAGGCAGGGCTGTTCATGGACCTCACTGCACTTTTTCCCCTCCTCCTTCCCCTACAGGGAGCTCCAGTGCCTAGGAATGGCATCTTCTTTGTTTCTCCCAGTCCACCACCACACACCCTGGATTCTGACTTGTGGTAGCTCTTATGCGCAGATCCCACACTCAGACAGGCTGGTGTGCAGTTTATGTATTTTTTTGTTGTTTTAGATGTTAAACATATTGTTTCAAGGGGAGAGATCTGGGGATGTCTCTCACTCTACCATGTTTCCCTAAATTCCTGCAGATGCCTTTTAAAGGGGACATGTCCACGAGTGGACATTCCTAGTGATGCACCTGCTCGCTCTGACCACCAGTGCTTTGTCAGCTGTACAAGGGGCACCATGGAATTACCGAGGAACACTGAGTTGTCAGAGTGAGGGCAGATGCTAGGGTCTCTCCTGGGCAGAAGTTTCTATGGTATAGATTATTCCTCTCTTAAGCCCTCCCACCTCCCAGTGTGCAGATTCAATGCAGCTATAGCAGAGACTTCATCAAACTGGATAACAGAGGTTGCTTTGCCCAGAGGATTTCCTGAAACTCTGCCTCACCCAACTCTCGACCCCACCCAAGCCACATCCAGGTGTGTGCTCTGTGAGTCTGATGCCCTTTGTTGTGCAGTGCTTATACTCACACAAGTGGCTGCTGGACTTGGTTTCTGGTGTGTTTTCTTGAGGCAACGGTAAGCACAGCATCTATGGATTCATTTTTGAATCTTAACAGGTGGTCCCAGAGGGACACAGGTGGGGGCTAAATTTGATCTGCAGCTGAACCCCACACAGGACTGTGCCACTGGACACCTATTATACAAAGCCACACTAATAAGACAAGGATACTTAGGATCTTTGCTTATTACATAGAAACAGGTACAGAAAGGTAGCCAAAATGGGAAAACAAAGAAGCAGAAAAATATGAGAGAACAGAGCAGAGATCCAGTAGTAAAGGAGTCAAGCAATCTAACAGATGCAGAGTTCAAAACACTGGTTATAATGATGCTCAATGAACTCAGGGGAAGTGTAGATGAAATTAGCGAAAACTTTAACAATGAGATTAAAAAACATAAAAATAGAAATGGAAATTATAAAAGGGAACCAGTCAGAAATGAACAACACATCATCTAAGATGAAGAGGGAATCAACAAAGTGGATAAAGAAGAGGATTGAAACACTGTTACAGATGGGGAAGCCAAGGTTACCCAATCTGAATGGTAAGAAAAAAGAAGCCAAGATTGTAATAATAATGTATTGAGTGTATGGGACACAGTTAAATATAAAAAATATCTGTGTCATAGAGGTACCTGAAGGAAAACAAGAAGTTGATGTGCTATTCGAAGAAATGATGATGGAAAATTTTCCTAACCTGGAGATGTCAATAGACATACAACTTTAGGAAGCTCGGAGAGTCCCATAAAAGAGGAACCAGAAGAAGCCCCCACAAAAGATATAATTAAAATGCCAAAGGTTAAATACAAAGAGAGAATCATAAAAGCAGCAAGGGAAAAGCAGTCAGTTACATACAAGGGAGAACCCATAAGACTGGCAGCTGATTTCTCAAAAAAAAACCTAAGCAGAACAGAAGGGGTTGATACAAAATATTTAACTTGATGAAAACCCAAGATCTACAACAAGGAATACTTTATTCAGCAAAGCTATCATTTAGAGTCAAAGGACAGATAATGAGCTTCCCAGACAAAAATAAGCTAAAGGAATTTCTCAATACCAAACCAGTCTTACAGGATATGTTGGGGGTACTTCTTTAAGAAAAAACATGTATCAAAACTATGAATAAAAGATAGTAATAACTACATCCCTATCAATAGTTACCTCAAATGGAAAAGAATTAAATGCTCCAGCCAAAAGATAGAATGGCTAAATGGATAAGAAAATAAAATTCCTACATGTGTTGCCTATAAGAGATTCACTTCAGATTAGAAGACACACAGACTAAAAGGAAGGGGATGAAAAAGATATTGCCTTAATGCACCTAGTGGTTATTGTGCTAAATGAAATAAGTTAGTTAAAGACAAATATTGCATGATTTCACGTATATGTGGTATCAAAAGAACAAAATAAACAACAACAACAAAAGCGGAAAAAAACTCATATATATAGATAATATTTTGAGGGCCACTAGATGAGAGGAGGATGGGAGGAACAGTGAGAAAGGGCAAAGGGATTAAGAAGTACAAATGTATCATTACAAAATAGTCATGGAGTTATAAAGTGTAGCATAAAGCAAATAGTTAATAATGTTGTAATAAACCTGTAAGGGAGAAAAGGGGTACTAGATTTATTGGGGTGATTATTTTGTAAGTCATATAGATCTCTAATCACTATGCTATACAATTATATGATTGTATGCCAATTATAATTTTAAAAACTAATTGAATTATATAATGTAAATACAAGCAACTAATTGTCTAATATATTTCAGTGAATCCAGAAAAAAATGTAAATAAAAAAGCCATTTTTTTAAATTCCCAAGAGGCCTGATAGATACTAATTTAAATAGGAACTCCTGTTCCAGAAGCCAGAGACTTTGCTACTACCTTCTGCTACTGTCACCCTTTTATTCTTATATTGAGTTTTATAACATAAAGGATCTTCATAAAGATCACCCAGTGATGAACTGGAATGGAAAACCATCTAGAGAGCTATTAGATTGTAGCCTCCAATTATCTCTGTCTTTGTTTATAAGAGCAGTATTTTAGAAATTGTGGATGTGCTGAATCACTAAGTACCCATTAGGGGTGTATAAATTTACTAATTCAGCATTATCTATTTCAGTAATTATGCTACTCTAAGAGCACTTTGGAGAAAGCAATTTTCAGTGGACATAGAAAGGGTAAATAGTTTGCTTTTATAAGCTTTAGTGGCTTGAAATGCCTTAAACATTGGCTGCATGTGTAACAAATTGTTTTACCTCCTTACTGCTTATATAATGCTTACATATACTTACTCTAATATTTATATTCATGGCTAAAATACATAAATAAGTACTACAAAATCAATATTAAAACAAAGATGAAGGCTTAGAAATAATTTGTGACCAAGAAAAGGCAGATAATTGGTCTCTAGAACATATATTATTGTTGCTGAAAAGAAATAAATAAAAATCTTTCAAAACAAAAATTCACAGATTTTTTTCTTTCTTTTGCAGAACATAGAGTCACTGATAGTGAGTTTATAGCTTAATACTTGCAGGGATAATTTTTTTTATTTTTATTAGTCATCTATGACAGCCATTAAACTGACCCTTAATTGGGTCAGTCATTTTCAAATTACTCAAGGTTTTGAAAAATAAACTTTCACTCTCCAGCTCAATCCCCACAACCTTAGCCAAGGGAACACCTGTTCCATTAAAAGATTTTTTTATTTTTGTATTCCTCATTTGGACTCTCCTGCCCCCCCCACACCTTTTAAATTACAAATAACTCTCAAACATCCATTTTGCCTTCTAAATAAAGTGAAGTCTTTTTCCAAAAAGATTTTGTGAAGCTGAATGTGAGGAGTATGCCATCCTGTCCATATAGAATCTTTAGTGGGGGAGAAAAACAGTATTCTTAATGGAATGATTAATCTGATAATATTCTGAGTCATTGAAGTGTTGATAGCCTATCTGAACCATAAACCTATCTATAAGCACAGAACTGTTAAAAGGTAAATTGAGGCATATTAAAAATATTAGTTTATTTAAGCAAAAATTAATTCAAATTAGATAGTGTCAAGTTGATAAGAGTGCTCCACAGACAGGAGCCAAGAAAAGATTTCTACACAGAAAGGGTAGAAGCAAAGCAAGGAAATGATTTGGCTGGCTATAGCTTAAGAGTTGGTCTTATTTGGAAAGGCTTAGGTGACTGTTGGTTGTTCGTAGGTTTTGATTTTTTTAACCTTGAGGCTTAGGTTTTGGTTGCTTACCCTGGCTGCTAGGGTATTAAAAATACCTCAGTCTAATGGCCATCTTGTATAATTAAACACAAGTGATAGTCTATATATCATTTATTCATTTCTGATTTTTTATAAAGAGTCTCAAGTCAAAATTTAACTACCACATAAAGATTTTAGTCATATTTTCCCAAAATATCCTTCAAAAAATATACACTTTCTGATGTAAACCACACAGATGGGGTTGGTTTGGCACATTTCAGGCTGCGTGGCTAGTATTCAAAATTAGAACCAAATTTCTCCAAAGACAGTTCAAGTAAAGTGGTTTTAACATTAGCAACAAACTCAGTTTTCTATTGCATGCCACATCACTTTAAAAACAATATTTCCTTGGTTTTGATGTGTCCCTCTATTTTTTAAGTATAGTTATGGCCTATACCTAAAATCATGATGTTCATTTTTGTTGACAATATCTAAGTGGGGAACGACCCTGTATTAATTTCATATGGCAGTTGTAACAAATTACTCCAAACTCAGTGGCTTAAAACAATGTGTTGGGAGCCATTCTTGATGAATGCCCTGCAGACAGAGTTGGAGTTGCCTGCAAGCTAGAAGTTTGCAGAACAGGTGGGCTTGTTTACTGAAGGAGGAAGTTTGGCTTAATTTGAATGTTTCTTGCCCCAGGGAATAAGAGACATTCCTTGCCCCAGGGAATAAGAGACAAAAACAGGAACAAGGATGTTTTGTGAGAACTTACTAAGGTCAGCGATTATTTGCATATGTGTGGGTGTTGCTTCTCCAAGGGTATATATATATATGCTGTGCTAAATAAACTCCAGGCACAGTATTTACTGTTAGCCCTCCCGACTCTATCTCTTTGTTTCTCTCTCTCTCTCTCTCTCTCTCTCTCTCTCTCTCTCTCTCTCTCTCTCTCTCTCTCTCTCTGTCTCTCTCTGTCTCTTTTTTCTATCTTTCTCAATCCTCACTCCCCCTCTCGGGAACTGTTCGATCTTAGCCGGCAGGCTCCGGCAACAATGCACATTTATTCTCTTACAGTTTTGGAAACCAGAAGTCCAAAATCAGTTTCACTGGGATGATATCAAGGTATTAGCAGGGCCATTCTCCCTGGAAGCTCTAGGGGAAGAATGTTGTTGTTGTTTTTCTTTTCTGACTTTTCTAGCTTTGACTAGAGCTGAGTTTTTTGGCCTGTGTCCTCTTTCTCTATCTACAATGTGGCATAGTTTCTTCAACTTTCTCTGTCTCTCTGTCTCCCTGTCTCTCTGTCTCTCTATCTCTTCATCTCTCTGTCTCTTCCTCTCTCTCTCCTGTGCAAAAACACAAGTGCTCCCACTATCACTCTCACTCTCTTTTCCCTCACCCCTGCTGAGGTGGTCACATTGCTTTTTGTTTCTGTGTCAAATCTCCTTTTCTCTCCCTTTATATGAATACATGTGATTGCATCTAGCACTCACCTGCATAATCCAGGCTAATCTCTCCATCTCAAAATCCTTAATTTAAACACACTTGCAGTCTCTTGTGCCATATAAGGTACTATTCACTGTGATTTAAGTATGAAATACATAAGTAACTTTCACAGACACCAGCATCTGAACAAGTTTGAGGGCTGCTAATGGAAAATATTATCTATTATAAAGGAGTTTACCTTCCTGACGGGCTACTATTATTGTTGTTCACCCTGGCTACACATTGAAATTTCCTAGGGAGCTTTAAAGAGTCCCCATCTCCAGCCTGAATGCAGCAAAGATCAACTAAATAAGAATTTTTGGTGTGGGGCTCAGGTATCAGCATTAAGCTCCTCAGGTAATTTCAGTGGGCAACTATGGTTAAGAACACTGGACTAACAGAACCAACATGACACAGACCAACACAAATAATGATGTTGAAAGTCATGATCAGGAATGCATTGCAAATTCAGAGAAGAAAGTATTTTGATTAGTAAAGGAGGGAAGAGATGGAAAATGAATTGAGCCTGAAAACTGGACAGTAAAGATGGAAAGAGTGAAAGAGAGGGTGACAAGCATATAAAGGGTAAAAAAATTCTTGGATAGGGGAATACAATTTTTCATCCAGGAATTAGAAAAGTGGGGGTGAAGGAAATATATTCTGCAGTTCATTTTTTTAATGGATTCTCTTCCCCTCCTACCACACACAGGCTTTAACATGTCTATATAATTAGTGTTAAACACCAAAATGGATTATTAAGGGAGGCACATACTTTCTATCTAGAAAAAAAAGGGATCAAGATGAGCAGAATATAGAAATTTCTAGTATAAATGTATCTAGACTCAGTATCTTTTAATCAAAGGGTAACTTTATAGCCTGAATATGTATGTGTCTAAATCACTTTTATGTTTTATGAAGACCAAGTCTTATCTGCAAATACTATCCACACACGTCCTCAACAATCGATAACATAACAAAACAGTCTAAGCAATGCAGAAAACTTTTTTTAAAAAACTACGAACTTATTTTTCTATAATTATTGCAAAACAACCTAGTTCTGGCAATTAAAGCAACCTGAAACTTGCTTACCAAGCAATCATGTTTAGTCATTAATAACATGTTAATTCTTTCATTCGCAGGCATATCATGACTCTCTAGCAAATTCTCATGCAATACTTATGACCCAATATTAAGCAACAAAAGGCCCTGGAATTAATCAATGAGAAAAAAGATTTATATGCAGCTAATGCTTATGTAGCACTTACTATGTGCCAGGCACTCTTTTAAGTTTTTTATATGTACTATTTTATTTACTCCTCACAAGAGCCTAATGAAGTACATACTATATTTATCACCATTTTACAAGATGAGGTCATTGGGTACAGTGGGTTAAACTACTGACTTAAGGTTAAAGTGGTGGAGCTGGAACTCAAACCCAGGTAGTCTAGGCTCCAGAGCTCATACTTAAAAAAAAAATTTTTGGTTTAATAATTCTTAATCAAAACAACATTGATAAATTTTCTTTATTAAAGTATTTTATGGAGAGAAAGCCACAAGCTTTTCTATTTCTTTTATCAATATTTCTATGCATTTAAGTTAAAATATATAATTGTTTCCATTTTCTCTTTTAATTTGCTTAAACTATTTTTATCAAAATCTATTATTTATTCATAAAAGTTATAATAAAATATGTTTTTGTACAAATATAATTTTACTTTTATGGCCATTATTTCTATATAGTCATATTTTATAGGTCTATATTTTCCAAGATTTCATTCTATTTAATTTGCAGTTAATGGCATATTTTTCTTAGTACATTTTAATTCATTTTCCATTTTTCCTTGCCCTGATAGATTCTACCAAATTTAATTTGTAAGATGAATTTTTGTACTTTCTCATTAAAAAGATTCTTTTTTTGTTTTTATCTATAATAATCATTTAATCAAATACAGTAATCACCTTTTCAGCTTTATTTAGTGATGATTGTTTTTACCAGTAATATTTATTATAAGTCAAATAAAAAGGAAAGTTTTATTTTTATTTGCTATTTAATGTATGAGAAATTATAAAATTAGATTCAGGACTACTCTAAGGAGCAGTCATTATTTAGGGCTTCATCATTCTCAGGATCAAATTGATAAATTCACAATATTCTATTTTGGTGAGAGGGGGAATTGTTATTTCAGTTTTATAGATATTCCTTAAAAACATTAAATAGCTTGCCTGAGATAAATGGTAAAGCCAAGATTTGAGGTAATAAGGCGGCAGTAGAATGATTTTTGGAATCACCCACCTGGATTCAATCCATACTCAGCCATTTATAGCTGTGTGGCCTTAGACAAGTGACCTAAGCTTCAAGACCCAATGCTTTCATCTGTAAAATAGGAATAATACTAGTACCTAATTCACTGGGTTATTAATAGAATTGAATGAGATAAAGCATGTAAAAGCACATTGGTATATTACCTGGTTCATGGTCAATAAGTGTTAGTAGTTCAGCATCATCACCTATAGCCTTTATCCTTCCATTACACCCCTACATTGTACTAGGCAATGAAGAAACCATGAAGTCCTCAAAGAGCTTAGAATATTCTTGGTGAGATAAAATAAATGCATGCAAAAATAGTCTCAGGCACAAAATAAATGATGGATGAATGTTCGCTAGTATTATTTCTATTGCTTCTCCACGAGCTTTTCTGGAATAAAAGTATGTTATCTTGTGACAGTTTGTTGGGAATAACATATCTTTATGAAACACCCATTTACACAAAACTTATACCAGCAGCGGCTCCTTAATTACTTCATCCTCCCTAAGTGGGTGGACAATTGAAAGACCTAGTTTGGGGGCCAATGCAAGGTGATATCAGAATATCCTGATGAAGTCTGGGTTCCCCCAATTTTTTGTCACTTTGCTTTCTTACTGAGGTTTGAAATGGCATTTATGCCTTTTGATTAAGTCTAAGGTATGTTTAATACAAATTCAGCCTGGGACAGCAGTAACACAACTTATATCTTATTAAACACACTCCATTTGCCAGACACGTGTTATACATAATCCCATTTAATCTCACAAGAAATCTTCCAGAAGTAAGCACTATTAACCCACTTTTTAAATGAGAAAATGGAGATTAAAAACTTGTCCAAATTCAGGTCTTATGATGTTGAAGCCCTTTTTTTTCCTGCTGTATTACTTTCCTTTTTTGCATATTTATTTTTAGGGGTACTAACTCTGACTTGAAGGTCATGTGAGAGCCAGAGAATAACAATAAGTTATCAAGCTCAGTAGGCAGGCCGATTGCAAGTTCCTCATGAGTTCAGGGTCGAATTCTCAGCTTTGCTGATCCAGAAACTCAGTTTATTTAGTGCATGCAAAGTAATCAAGTCCTGGGGGACTGCTTTACACTAACTACACTTGCAAAAGACTGACATGTAAACCAGGGAGTCATTTATTAATTTGCAGGTGGATCTAGTGGAATAATGCACATTTGTCATTTGCTCAGGGCATTTCCTCTGGATGGGCATGTCACTCAAAGAACCAAATTATATGTGGGAAGATTGCTTGGCAAGCACAGAGTTTGAACACAGGATGGGGGTATTCTTGAGTTCTATAATTTTATCTTCATCAAATAAACATAGATAAATGAATACCCTTCTCTACTGCAGGGCTATTTTCTCTCAGTAACTAAGTCATAGAAAAGGCTAGAGACCAATTTTCTCTGAAAACTAAAAAAATCATTCCCACAGTTTTAATCCCCTCCTCGCCTTTTCAATCACAGTTTTTTATTCCCACTCCTCTTTTATATTTTTCACCATGACCTCATGTCATGTCATGCCAGGGAAGTTCCAATGCAGTTGAATGGATTACAAGTTTTCCACAGTTGTAACATTCCAGCTACTCTTGTTCCTTGTCCGACCTTGAGGAAATCTTGAGTCTTTCTGACAAGATTCCAGTGACACTTTTCCTATATATGACAGAAACATTTACAAACCTTCTCCCAAAGAAAGCACCTTCCAAAAAAACCAGGGTCACCTATTACGAATCAATTCTAAAGAGTTTCAGTATTCAAGGCTTATATTTTTTCTATTGCCTCAACCATGTAACTTGGCAGAGAAAAGTGTATTGATGTTGTTCTTTATGCACTAAAGGGAGGGGGCAACAGTTTAAAACTAACATAATTAAGAGAAGTAAAACAAGCTTTACTTATTTCTTAATCGGGCCAGAGCTCCAACTTCTTTTTCACTCCAGAAACTTGATTAGCAAATATAATTATTTCTAAGAATGAATCCTGATTCTTTTATAAACCCCTCAGATGCCAGCCAGGGAAATTAAGAAATTTTCTAATCATCTTTCTGACTGATAAAATTAACTAATAGTAGTTTGATTCAAACAATAATTGAGCACCTAGTTTTGAGATACTGTGATAGACATGGGGACACTGTGCTAGGCACCAAAAAGAAATCCTTGTTGAATTTCCTGCAGTATATATTTCCCAGAGAGAAAAAAGGGAACTATAGTTAATTTAATTTTTTTTTTTTATTTTTCACTTTCTGTTGACATACAATATTACAGTAGCTTCGGGCATACAAATTAGTGATTAGACATTTATATAACTTAGGAAGTGATCACCCTGATAAATCTAGCACCCATCTGACACTATACACAATTATTACAATATTATTGAACTATATTCCTTATGCTATCCTTTACTTTCCCATTATTATTTTCTAACTACCAATTTGCACTTCTCAATCCCTTCCCTCCTTCACCCATACCTAAACTTCCTCCCATCTGGCAATCATCAAAATGTTCTCTGTATCTGTGAGTTTTTTTCTGTTTCATTTGTTCATTTATTTTGTTTTTTAAATTCCACATATAAGCAAAACCATATGGTATTTGTCTTTCTCTGCCTGACTTATTTCACTCAACTTAATACCCTCTAGGTCCATTCATGTTGTTGCAGATAGCAAGATCTCATTATTTTTTATGGCTAAGTAATGTTCCTCTGTATATATGAACCACTTGTTCTTTATCTGTTCATCTATTGATGAACACTTAGGTTGCTTCCATATCTTGGCTATTGTAAATAATGTTGCAATGAACATAAGGATGCATATGACTTTTTAAATTAGGATTTTGTGTTTCTTTGGATAATTACCAAGAAATAGGATTACTGGTTCTTTCTTTGTTTCTTGTTATACCCTTTGTTTTAAAGTCTATTTTGTTTGGCATAAGTATTGCTACACCAGATTTTTTTTCCTGTTTCTATTTTCATGAAATATCTTTTCCATCCTTTTATTTTCAGTCTATGTGTGTCTTTCTATCTGAAGTGGGTGTCTTGTAGGCAGCATATGTAAGGGTCTTGTTTTCTTATCCATGCAGCCGCCCTGTGTTTTTTTATTGGAATATTAACTCTATTTACATTTAAAGTAATTGTTGATACATATGTAGTTATTGCCATTTTATTATTCATTATTTTTTTATCTTTTTTTCTCTTTCAAGTAGTTTCCTTAATATTTCTTATAATACTTGTTTTATGGTGATTAACTCCTTTAGCTTTTTCTTGTTTGGGAAGCTCTTTATCTATCCTTCAATTTTAAATAATAATTCTGCTGAGGAGAGTAATCTTGGTTGTAGATCCTTGGTTTTCACCACTTCGAATATTTTGTGCCAATCCCTTCTGGCTTATAAAGTTTCATTGAGGAATCAGCTGACAGTCTTACGAGAGTTCCCTTGTAGGTAACTAACTGATTTTCTCTTGCTGCTTTTAATATTCTCTCCTTGTCTTTAAATTTTGTCATTTCAATTATGATGTGTTTTGGTGTGGTTCTCTTTAGGTTCATCTTGTTTGGAATTCTCTGTGCTTCTTGGGTTTGCACATCTATTTCCTTCACCAGGTTAGAAAAGTTTTCTGTAATTATTTTTTGAAATAGGTTTTCAAATCCGTACTCTTTTCTCCTTCTGGTATCCCTATGATGTGACTGTTAGTACGCTTGATGCTGTCTCAGAGGCCCCTTAACTGTCCTCATTTTTTGGATTCTTTTTTCTTGTTGCTGTTCTGATTTTTTTCTGCTACCTTATTTCTAAATTGCTAATTCAATCCTCTGCTTCATCTAATCTACTGTTGATTCCTTCTAAAGTATTCTTTATTTCAGTTATTGTAGTCTTCATTTCTGACTGGTTCTTTTTTATGTTTTCTATCTCTCTACTTCTTTTTGTTTGTTTCCCATCTCTTTGTAAACATTTTCACTGATATCATTGAGCATCCTTATAATCAATGTTTTGAATTCTGCATCTGTTAGCTTGTTTGTCTCCATTTTGTTTAGTTCTTTTTCAGGAGCTTTGTTTGATTTTTCAACTGGGACATATTTGTTTGTCTCCCATTTTTGGCTGCCTTCTTGTGTTTGTTTCTATGTCTTAGGTAGAGCCACTATGTCTCCTGGTCTTAGTATAGTGACCCTATGTAGTAGGTGTCTTGTGAGGCCCAGTGGCATACCTGAGCCAGGTGCTTCAGGTGTGTCCCTTGTGCAAGTTGTGTGTGCCCTCCTCTTGTACTTGAGCATTGGTTGTTGTTTGCATGTCAGTGGGAAGGACTGACCCTTGGGCTGATTGGTTGTGAGGACTGGGCTGACCCTATGAAGCAGAATTTGCAATTGCCTGCTGGGTCACTTTTAAGGCTTGTCTCAGGGTCACTCAAAAGGTTGTCAACAACCTTTTAGTTCTAAATTTCTTCCTTTTCTTATTTTAAATGAGCTCATTCCTTCATTCTTTTGTGCATATATGTATATACGAGTGTATGTGTACATGTAAATGTGTTTTTAAGGAGATCTGGGGGCTGGTAAGGTATTGGTATAGATTAGGCAAAGAAGAAGGCTGAATTTATTGAATGAATTTCTAAGCCTATACTAATTTCCCACCTCCAGTGCTAAACTCTTTTTTTCCCCATAATATCTGTTTGCCTCTACCTTGTTCTTTGTTCACCATCTACAGACTTGTGTCAGATTCCATTTCAAATCAGAGGCCAAAAGGCTAACTCAAAGTATCCTAAAGTATCTCCAAAAATACCTAGGTATTTGATGAAGTTTTAATCTGATCAAAGGTGACAGGATTTTTCCCAAATGCCGGAGCCTGCCGGCTAAGATCGAACAGTTCCTGAGAGGGGGAGTGAGGATTGAGAAAAGAGAGAAAAAAGAGAGAGACAAAGAGAAACAAAAGATAGATTCGGGAGGGCTAACAGTAAATACTGCGCACTGAGTTTATTAAGCACAGCATATTTATACAATCTGAGGGCGTTTTGCAAAACTTGGTTACAATACCACAGTTTCTCATGTCCTTGAGGACTGATAATCTCAGCACTTTACAGTCTCAACTTCTTACATAGTTGCCAAGTACACAAACATTCTTTTTTCCTTAAGTCAAGGACTGTTCAATTCTTTGCCTTGAGTCTTAATCAGAACTCCCTCCTCTTGCACCTGCAGACCACAAAGACTGCCAACCCTGCAAACTTCTTGCTTTGCAAGCAGCTTTAACCCTTTCTGCAGGGCACTCATCAAACACAGCTCCCAACACCCAAAGACAGATGGAGGAGGGGAAAGCCCCTCACCACCATAGATAGCTCCGGCAGTTGGAGAGTAGATGGAAATATAACAGTGACACCTTGCTTGTCCCAACTGCTGACAGAATCATTTGCTATTTTTTGGGAGACCAAGAGAACAGAAACATGTTTGACTCAAGCCATATGCAAGTTTAGATAATTTAGAATGATTTTATTGTTAAAACTAGTTTTCTTGCTGAGGAATTGTAGAGTACTATGTTTTAAAACTATCTTGTTTTTTTTTTATACTGAAAATTGGTTAACTGACTCTAAATTTTGGGAGGAAGTATAAATGGCCAACAATATTCAGATCCCCCTAGGTTTATTGAAATATAATTGACATATAAAATTGTGTAAGTTTAAGGTATACATGTGTTGATTTGATATACTTATGTTTTGCAAAATTATTACTGCCATAGTGCTACCTAACACTTCCATCATGTAATTACCACTTCTTTTTTGTGGTGAGAACATTTAAGATCTACTTTCTTAGCAACTTTTAAGTATATAATACAGTACAGTATTAAGGATTTGAAGGACCTATACACTGAAACTATGAGACATTATTAAAAGAAATTTTAAAAAACACAAAGACATGAAAAGATAGTCTGTGTTTATAAATTGTAAGAATAGAAATAGTTAAAATATCCATATTACCCTAAGTAATATTTAGATTTAGTGCAATATCTATCAAAATCCCAATGGCATTTTTAAAAGAAATTAAAAAATCGTCAGATTTATATAGAATCACAAAAGACTCCAAATAGCTAAAGAAATCTTGAGAAAAAAGAACAAGGTACCACACTGCCTGACTTCAAATTATACTGCAAAGTGACAATAATCAAAACATCATGGTATTGACAGAAAAACAGACACACAGACCAATAGAACAGAATTGAGAGCCCAGAAATAAATTATATATATATATATATATATATATATATATATATATATATATATATATATATATATATATTATATGTCACTGACACTGACAGGGACTGAAAATGAGGGTTGCAAGCATGACTAAATATCTACAAGAAAATTTAAAAAGCATTATTAAGACTTTATATAAAGCAGGGATCCAAGAGGCTTAGATGCTACCTACTTGAAACCAAAAGAAAAATGCCTTCTCAGCATTGACAGATCCTTCCATCCCCAAACAGCTGCTTATACATCCTTCTCTAGTGCACATGGAACATTCTCAAGAATCAACCACTTACTAGGACACAGAGATAGCCTCAACAAATGTAAGAGGGTTGAAATTATACCAACCATGTTCTCTGATCATAATGTTTGGAAACTAGAGATTAACTGCAGAAAGAAATCAGGAAGGACCACAAATACATGAAGATTAAACAACATGCAACTGAAGAATAACTAAGTCAGAGAAGAAATAAAAAGAGAAATCAAGAGATACATAGAAACGAATGATAATGATAGTATAACATATCAAAACTTTTAGGACATGGCAAAAGTGGTCATAAAGGAAAGTTCATATCTATACAGGCCTATCTCTAAAAACAAGAATGAGTCCAAATAAACAACCTAATTTTTCATCTAAAAAACTAGAAAAGGAAGAATAAATGAAGCCTAAAGTTAGCAGAAGAAAAGAAATTGTCAAAATTAGAATAGAATTAAATAAAATTGAAAACAAAACAAATAAAATAATAGAAAAAATAAAAGCAACAGAGAGCTAGTTCTGAGAAGGTTAATAAAATTGACAAACCCCTGGCTAGACTCACTAAAGAAAAAAGACAAAGGACAAAATTTTAAAAAATCAGGAGTGAAAGAGGGAAAATTATGACTAACATTGCAGAAATACAAAGGATATATAAAAATTCTATGAAAAAGTATATACAACCAAATTTAATAACCTAGAAGAAATGAACCAGCACTAGAAAATACAACCTTACTAAACTGAATCAAGAAGAACTGGGAAATCTAAATAGACTGATCAGCAGTATGGAAATTGAAACAATCATCAAAAATCTACCAAAAAGTAAAAGCTCAGGACCAGATGACTTCACCAGTGATTTCTACTAAACATTCAAAGAAGATTTAATCCCTATTCTCCTCAAACTCATCCAAAAAATTGAAGAGGAGGCAATACTTCCCAACACATTTTGAAGCCAATATTACTCTGATGCCAAAATCTTGTGAAGATAACACACAAAAAAAGAAAAGTACAGACCAATATCTCACATTAATACAGATGCAAAAATCCTAAATAAGATATTAGCCAACTGAATACAACAACATATTAAAATGATTATACACCACGAATAAGTGGGCTTCATACCAGAGACACAGGGATGGTTCAACATACGCAAATCAATTACTGTGATACACCACATGAACAAATTAAAAAATAAGAATCATATGGTCATAGCAATAGATGCAGAAAAAGCCTTCAACAAGATACAGCATCCATTTATGATCAAAACACTTAACAAAATCAGTATAGAAAGAAAGTACCTTAACATAATTAAGGCCATCTATGACAAACCCTCAGCCCACATTATACTTAATGGTGAAAAACTAAAATCCTTCCCTCTAAGATCAGGAACAGTACGTCTGTGCACTATCACCACTGCTATTCAATATAGCATTGGAGGTCCTAGTGAGTGCAGTCAGGCAAGAGAAAGATATAAAAGTCATCCAAATAGGAAACGCAGAAGTCAAACTGTCACTATTTGTGAATGGCATGATTCTCTATATAGAAAACCCTAAAGACTCCACAAGTACACTACTAGAAACAATAAGCAAATACAGTAAAGTCTCTGGACACAAAATTAACATTAAAAAATCCATAGCGTTCCTATACTCTGATAAAGAAGCGTCAGAAAAAGAAGTGGAAAAAATAATTCTTTTTGCAATTGCAACACAAATAAAATACCTAGGGATAAATTTATCAAACCATGTGAAGGACCTATATAATAAAAACAATAAGACCCTATTTAAAAAAATCAAAGAAGATACAAATAAATGGAAAGATATTTCATGTTCTTGGATTGGAAGAATCAACTTAGTTAAAATGACCATATTACTAAAACACATAGAGATTTAATGCAACCCCCACCAAAATATCATCAGCATTTTTTAAAGAAATAGAACAAAAAATCATCAGCATTGTATGGAAGCACAAAGACCTTGAATTGCTAAAGCCATCCTGAGAAAATAGATTGAGGATGGAGACATCACTCTGCCTCACTTCAAATTATACTACAAAGTGACAGTAATCAAAATGGCATAGTATTGGCAGCAAAACAGACACACTGACCAGTGAAACAGAATCAAGAATCCAGAAGTAAATCCATAGTTATATGGGCAAATATTTTTGACAAAAAAGCCAAAAACATACAGTGGAATAAGAAAAGCCTCCTTAATAAATAGTGCTGGGAATACTGGAAAGCCACCTGCAGAAGAAATGAAACTAGACTGTTGTCTATCACCACACACCAAAATTAACTCAAAATAGATTAAGGACCTAAATATAAGACCTGAAATAATAAAATGCATAAAGGAAAACATAGAAATGAAACTCAAGGACCTTGGACTTAAAGAGGATTTTGTGAATTTGACCTCAAACGCAAGGGAAGTAAAGGCTAAAATAAATAAATGGGACTACATCAAACTAAAAAGCTTCTGCTCAGCAAAATAAATCATCAACAAGGTAAAGAGAGAACAATCCGCATGGAAAAATATATTTGCAAGCAACACCTCTGATAAGGCACTGATATCCAAAATATACAAAGAACTCATACAACTCAATAACAATAATAAAGCAAACTGTCCAATCAAGAAATGAGAGAGGACCTGAACAGACACTTCTCCCTAGAGGACATACAAATGGCCAACAAATATATGAAGAGATGATCAACATGGCTAGCTATTAGGGAAATGCAAATCAAAACTATAATGACATACCATCTGACACCTGTTAGAATAGTTATAATCAACAGGACGACTAATAACTAATGTTGGAGAGGACGCAGAGAAAAAGGAACCCTCATACACTGCTGGTACAGACTGCAAATTGGTACAGACACTATGAAAAACAGTATGAAGTTTCCTCAAAAAAACTAAGAATTGATCTACCATATGATCCAGCAACCCCTCTACTGGGTATTTACCCCAAAGACTTGAAAACCCATATCTAAAAAGATATTTGCACACCAATGTTCATAGCAGCATTATTCACAGTGGCCAGGACATGGAAGCAATCAAAGTATCCTACAACAGATGATTGGCTAAAGAAGCAGTGGTATATATATATATATATATATATATATATATATATATATATATATATATATATACACAATGGAATATTCCTCAGCCGTAATAAGAGATGAAATATTGCCACTTGTGACAACATGGGTAGACCTCAAGATAATCATGCTAAGTGAAATAAGCCAGACAGAAAAAGTTGAAAATCATATGGTATCACTTCTATGTAGGCTATAAACCTAAAAGCAACAAATGAACATGACAAACAAACAGAAACTCATGGACATAGACTATATGCTAGTGGTTACCAGAGGACTATAGACTAAAGGTTACTAGTGGGGTGGGGGAGGATGGAGGAGGTGGATGTTACTAAAGGGAATCAAATATAGAGTTTAAGGGGAGGGTGAAGTGAGTAAAGGGAATCAGATATATGGTAGCTGAAATAACCTGGACTTTGGTTGGTAAACATACAATAGAATATACAGATGTCAAATTATGAACATCTGAAAATTATATAATTGTATTAACCGATATTACCCCAGTAAACTTAATTAAAATTTTTTTAAAAAGAAGATCAAAAATACCATATATAGCCTAAGAAATAACTTTGTCCAGGACATGTATAAACTCTTCATGGTCCTGGAACTTTCCATTACATTCTGGGGTAGCTAGTAACATTCATGTTACAAATTTAAGCTAATATGTGATTAAAACCAGAAATCTTTTTTGGATGAACAAAGGTGACAGTAAGAATTCTATTAAATTAATGAAGAGTGTACTCCTATAGTCAACTATTCCCCATTTGACCTGCTGTCAGATTATGAGTTAATAGCCAAGAGAAAAAAGCCACTCCTGGTGAACCCAGAACACAAGCCTCAACATGCCCCAGGATTTATCCAAATCCACTTTTATTTTCTTAAGAGGCCACACTTGTTCTCTCTGAACTCTTCATGATTAGCTGTTGAAGCTGTCTTTTTTCTTTCTGAGGCCCTGAAATATTACAAAGCTACTGCTATGTCCTCTGGATCCCCAGGGTCAATCTTGAGAATTTAGAAGTGCAACAAAATCAGGACCCAGTAAAATCCAGATGTCAAGCATTTTTCTTTCCAGAACACTCACTAACTGATCTAGCTTAGGGTCCTGACCCATTGAACCTCTAGAACTCAGAAAGCCAAATTCCCTTGGCCAAGCCTGGCATGTTGTCTTCTGAAAACTTATAGGAACAGCCTCATTGCCACCTCAGAAGCCCAAGAGATGCTTTGAATTGAAGCAAAAGCTGTCTTAGCCAGTTTCCACTGGGAACCCTCCAAGACTGAGCAAGACAGAAAAGTTTCCTGCCTCATGTGTTTACAGCCTCACAAAAGAGATTGTCATGAAATAAATGTGTCTGAGTAATGTGTCGAGTTCATTATCATACCTCAGTGCTTAGCACAGTACATGTCTCAGATTAGATGATATGCATCAAATAAATGAATGTGTGGGTTAAAAATAATTGCACAAATACTTATTTAATTAAAATTTTAATAGATTCTTTGAATGAAACTTTAAGATGCAATGAGATCATGTAAGGAGATATATAACCTATTTTTGAGTGGCAAGGTAGTCATGGAAAACAGCCTTAAAGTGAACATTGGCTTTAGTGAAGGGAAACTATTTCAGTTCGCATACTCCCTTAAAATTTGGAGCTGATAGAGGGGAGAGCTCACAACAATAGGATGGTAACTGCCAAGCAGTTAAGTATGATATGTGGGGGTGGGACGCAAAACAGCATTCTAAATGTAATTATCATACTATCTATTACTCAGTGATGCCCTAGTGCTCTTGAGGAGTAACTAGCTATTGCTCTTCTCCACAGTTAACTATAGAATGCTAAGCTTGGACTCTGGGTATTTGTAAATGTTTCCCTTCCACCATCATCATTCATTTTCATGCCTGGATGTATCCTTTCTAACCTGCTTTTTTACTTTTCACATAAACTTCTAGCCATGGAGTGCTTAAGGGAACACACTTTTTACTACCAAGAGAAATTATAGGCCTTTCTGTATATAGCTCTATGCTAGATGATTGGATAAGTGGATTATTATTGCATTTTGTTTTATCCTAAATTGTGTTGATGTGTTTTTCCACTCATTCATCCCTGGAAACAGTCTGAATCTATTGAGTATTATTAGTTCTGTATTGATGTTTGAGTTAAACTCAGTTCTCTTAATCTGGAGAAATTCAGACACTAAGAAGGTTGGCATCAAAGGAAATGTATTATATAACTAAAGCACAACCAGATATAATTAATATGCAGTATATTTCAATCTTTAGGTGATTGAAAAGAAATAGAGCTGGAGACATAAACATTGTTTATCCATTTTCAAGTCTGTGACATCCATTCTCTGATGTGTTTACTAGAAAGAATATTTCAAAGGCATCTCAGCCTCTTTCACTCTCATTCATTCTTGAGAACTTTTAGCCACCACCTCAGCCTCTCCTCACATCTATTTTTTTCCTCTGATTTTCCCTACCTCTTTCCAAAGTATATGTGTTTGGGAGCTAGAGAGGATCATAAGAAATAGAGGAACAAATTAAGAAATAAGCACTTTTGATTCATCTATAAATGCCTACGAAGACTTAGAATGATATATTTTCATGAATGATCACTAAAATGAATTGGCTAGATTATAGCTAAAGCACAAATACTATGTTGAATACAACCTAAATTTACATAATAGATTTTTTTCTGAAAATAAGGAAATTTAATTTGCCAGTTAAACTATTTTAACTGTGTCAATGTTGCCTATCATTTAAAGAATGAGCCTTTGGGGGAAGTGGGGTGCAAGTAGTTCAGGCAAATAGCTGACTGGCTGAACTATGTATATATAGCGTCCAGCTCAAACAGTCTCTAATTTTAATCTAGAATATTAAATATGAGCTTAGCCAGGATAGAGCTGACATGCCTCAGAATATCAAACAGGGGTCTATGAAAGGAAGATGAAGAATGGTTCCTTAGCTTTGGAGACAACAGGTGTAGGCAAGGAGAGAGAGAAGGCATGATGCCTATATGAGTGTTTATGTACCTTCCAGATGGGGAATTGTTCATATTTCCCAGAAAGGAACAGACCTCTATCTGCCAGGCTCTCACTAAATTCCAGTATAAGTACATCTCCTTTCATTAATATGTAGAGATGTATTTTTCCTCAGAGAACAAAGTGTGCACACAGCCTTATAGTAGAAGAGAAACTTTATACCCACTTACTTGTTTGAACAATTACTAAGCACCATATTCATCTGAATAGTTCTAACCAATCAAAAGCATTACAAATTAGCCTTTTTCTTTCTCTAAAATCCAGTGCCCAGTGATTTTGTTTTCATTTAATACACATTCAATGTTTTACAAAAAAATGAAAGGTCAAGATTAGTGGGCATTTGGAGTAAAGGGCAATTACATGAAAAGATTTATATTTCCCCTTTATATAAAACTACCATGCTCACCTATGAGACGCTTTTGCTTCTTTAATTTTTTGTATGCTTTCTGAATTTGCACAAAATTTTGTTGTTTTTAAAAGCAATCCAAGTTGAAATAGGAGTCCCCAGGGAATTAACTGTGGCTCTTTATTTGACTTTATAGAATTCTAATTACATACTAAAGGGCATTCATTAGTAAAATGTAAGTTAAATTTTTTTGCTGTATACCAATTTTAATGAACTTTTCTTCCTCTTCACTTTCTCTGATTTTAAGTAACTTTCCTCCCCCTCTTTTTCTTGCTTAGTTTTACTGATGATTATACCTTCATACAGCTAATTTCTTTATTGGATTCTTGGCCCTGTCTGTCTCTCTCCATCTCTTTTGTTCCTTTCTGTAGCCCCAAAAGGCAACCTAGCTAAGAAATTGAGTTCCAAGATGAAGGGTAGCAATGAATGGAAGTAAAATGCTGAAACTTTGCTTTATTCACTCTTGATTTATGTGTTTAAAAAATCTTTGGATTTTTAAAAAAAGCAAATCTGGAAATGCTGTTGAGAATAGTCTTTGGCAACAGCATGCTCTTCTAAGGCAGCATTTGTGATGACTTCACCCCTCTAAAATGTGGCTCTTATGATAGCTCTCTCAAGTGTCTTAGGTCACTTGAAGGAAACGTCCTTTGATATTCAATAAACAATACAAGCTTTCTCCATTCTCCCATCTCCAGACGCTTCTTGGTCAACACAGTATTTATGAAAATGGACTGAGTAGCCGAATTGTTAGAAGGAAAAAGACAATTAGTATGTGTGTGGTTTTTCTTTTAATTTTTATTTTAGGAACATGCATTAGCAAACCAGACAGCTGCATGGAAGCACATACAGTTGTTCCTTTAACTCTGCAGTATTATCAGAGTGTGTGAAGGTTAATTTGCCAATTGTCAAGCAATTTTGGATGTCTGGATAACTTACTTTCCCATGTATTTCTAGTTTTCTAAATGCCAGTTAGGCAATTCTGCCAAGTAGTATGAAAAGAAAAAAAGAGTAAACAAATTAAAATATATCAATAATTTTGTGCAAATTTTATTAAAGTCAGCCACAAAGTAATCTATTTTGTATGAGTCAGTTTCTGCATATGCTATTAAGAAGCATGGGATCTAGGGTAGCCACAACTGCCTAAAAAAGTAGAAATGGTAAAATAATATGAAACTACTACGGATAATAAATACATGTAAAATGTTTATTTAAAAAAACTATAATTACAAACAAAAAGATGTTCATTTTTCAGATTTTAAAAAGTCCTTGCTGTATGGAGATTAGTTTTAAATTATAATTCTTAAGAGAAAGGCAAAGGGTACTAATATATATTGAGTTAATGCTATGTGCCAAATGCAGGAGTAGGTGCTTTGCATATTTAAACCTCTTAGAGACTCACAACAACCCTGTGAGATAAGTATACCATTTTTAAAACAAGTAGACTAAGGCTCAAAGCTCAATATTTTGACCAGGGTCATTCAGCTAGGAAGCAGAAGAGATGGGATACCAACTGATACCTCTCTATCTGTGTATACTTTATCTTTTACATATTTTGACAACATAGCTGATGTATCATTACATAGCAATTCATTGCATCATTATTTTTTATTTTTTTCACTTTTAAAACTTCCAAAATAAGTACAAGGTAAAATATTATATATGTCAGGGCTCAAGTTCATTAACTGGATAATGTCATCTCAGCCAAAAAATTAATAAATTCTACTCCAGTAGACACTTCTGCTCTTAACTCTCCTTACTGATTCATTTAATGGCTTCTGTCTTCACTAAGGGCTTCTTAGCATATCAAAAATGGTCCCTACCCCATAACCTTGAGAACAAAACAGTAATGTTTCTTATAGGCCTTGAGTTTTCAATAATGTCATTTTGTGCATATACATGTCAACCCAAATTATTGTTGCAAAGTAATTCTTTACTCCTTTTTCATACTCATAGGCTGTGTTGTCTAAATGGCTCACAGAAAACCAGAGATGTATAGTAATTATTCTAGTTCCTTCCTTATTAGCCGTGTAACTTAAATTATATAACATTATCAGTCTTAGTTTCCTCATTTATAAAATGGAGGTGATATTGGTACCTACTTCATAGGTTTTAACAATTAACAGAATGAAGGAGGCAAACGCATTAGCACAATGATTGGTAGATATAAACACTTAACATGAGCTAATAGTATTGATTTAGCTTCAACTACTAGAAAGCAGTATGCATATTTGTTAAAAACCTGGACTTTAGAGTCAGACTACACTAGTTTGAGACCTAGCTTCACCATTTCATATCTGTGGGACCTTGGCCATGTTATTTAATACCTCTAAGAGTCAATTTCTTAAATGTAAAGTAGAACAATAGTAATATTTTTCTTTTTTGGTATTGAGAGCATTAAATGAGATAAACTACATAAACTACCCACCTTGTAGTCAATATTCAATTAGTGTTACTTCTCCCTCTTCTTTCCAAATTTAAAAGGTATAACCAATCACATTTACAAGCCCATTAAAAGTTATTGCTGTGCTAACCTTTAGTGAGGAATATATATATATATTTTTTAAAAATTAGATTTAGGAAATTGCAGCACAGATATAATATACTAATGCTGTGACTAATTTCCCACAAAGATCAAAAAATAAGAACATTGTTAACAACAAGTTCTTAAAACCAAAAGAGGATAATAAAATTGTTAGAGATATTTCATAATGATTTAATAATTATAAACTTAATATAGAAGTATAGAAGTATTTAATGTAGATAAAACAAGATAGAAAGATTCTTATGTCCTAGTCCAATATTTTTCACCACATATCTTTGAGTGACCCTCTTAAACTCTGAGTCTCCGTTTTCTTTCTCACCAAATAGGAAAAATAAAATATGCCTTGCCTACTACACAGTGTCGTTGTGAACACAATAAACAACAATAACAACAAAAATGGAAACAAACTCATAGATATGAAGAATATTTTGAGGGGTACTAGACAGGAGGGAGTTGGAGGTATGGTGAAAAAAGGTGAAGGGATTAATGAATTCAAGTGGATAGTTACAAAATAGTCATGGAGATGTAAAGTGTAGCATAAGAAAAATAGTCAACAATGTTGTAATAAATATGTAAGGAGGAAGAGGGGTACTAGAGTGAGTGGTGTGATCACTTGAGCTTTAATCGCTATGCTATATAACTGAAACTAATATATTATTGTATGCCAACTATAATTGAAGAAACTTTTTGAATTGTATAATGTAAATATGAGCAACTGTCTATTATATTTCAAAAAGCTGGGGAAAATGTCATATATATATATATATATATATATATATATATATATATATATATATATATATATATATATATATATATATAAAGAAAGACCCTTATTCTTTGGATCAGAGTAGAGTTTTAAATCCTCTCAAGCCAACTGTCAAGGACCATAGGCTATTATTTTCCCTTTAAATGTATCACCTGCTCCAAATGCATTAGTAGTATAACCAAAATTCAGGGAAGCATTTTTCTTGCTCTTGGTTGAAACTAAAATATCCTTTGTATGAAGAGATAGAAGCAGGAAATGTTTCTTCTTCAGCTCAAATGTGGGCTTATAAAGTGAGAAGGATCTTAAAGGGTTCAGAGAAAAGGTTATGAAACATATTTCCTTACTAGCCAGGCAACTGAGAACAAATCTGGGAGATAACTATTTTCTATACTATTTTCTTTTGAAAATAATAGGGTAATATAGCCTGGTGTAAAGACTTAGCACTGGGTTTCAGGATTAGTTCTGAGCTATCCCAACCTTTCTAAAGCCCTAGTTTTCTCATCTGTAAAATGGAGGCTACAAGACCAATAAGAGTGATTTGACAACTATATAATTCTCGTGAATAGCTTAGCTCCATGCCAGACACATAGCAAGGGTTCAGAAAAATCTTAACTGATTTTAACTGCTCTTACTTATCAACATCATCATTATTATCACCATTATTATATAATTGATAGATTCCCAGTTTTGAATTTGGGTTTGTACCTAATTAATTCTCACAGAAACAAAGATATTATTAAACATGCCTTTTTCCTGCATTATACCTTTTAGCATACACATCTCTCTAGAATCTTTTTGGAGGTGTTCAGTCTATGATCCTCACAAATGATCCCTTTTTTGCTCACTAAATATTACTTATTTGGGGAATGAAGTAATTCACCATGCCTAGGACTGCCTGGAGTCAACTATTAAGGAATTGGATTAGACAACCTCTAGGCTTCCTTCCATCCCTGAGAATCTATGATTCTTTGAGTCAGTGTTTGAGGAAAAAAAATGAAGGGCTGATTAGTGATGAGTGACAGCTCTGTCCTAAAAGAATGAAGAACTTACTCACTATGTCAGAAGCCATGTTGAAGCTCACAGGATCATGAATTATAACTACTACCCTCTGGTAAGACAGGAAAGGAATCTCATAGACAAATTGCACTGGAAGAGATTATGAATTAAAAGCTCCAATATTCAATATTTGAACCAGCCAGTACATGAGACCATAACAAGTGCCAAAAAACACTCCTCTACATTTGAAAAAAATAATGGAAGTCTCCCCCAAGTGAAGCAGGAGAATGAAATTCTGGCCAAGATAGTTTCTGGATCTTTCTCTAGATTTTTCTGGCTACAACTATTATAAAAACTCAAGAGAAAATCAAAGCCATCATTTGTAAACTTGTGGCTTTCAGGGAAAAAACATAAAGATGGAATTTAAATACTACCCCATCTTATTTCATTTACCATCAACTGGGGATTGACTGGCATGAGAAATGAGATCATTTCCCTCTGAGTGGCTAGCCGATCTTATCCACATTCATTCTTCTTCCCACATCATGTTTTAGCAGGCATCAACATGTAGGCAGCTTCTGAAAAGTCCAGATCTAGGGAAGTGGGGCATTCTCACTACTGCACTGAAGAACTCCTCACCTCTGCAGTGGACTCACACCAGCCACATTTTCTCTTTTTTGCTTGTCAAGGGGTGGGAGGAGGTTAAAGTCTGGTTTACTGCCTGACAGTGCTTGGCTACTTTTGAGGACTTTAGCCCACCAGCCAACCTTTCTGAGGCCATTTGAAGCACTCCATTTCTTCTTTGCATTATTTAAAAATATCTTTTATCTATTTCTTAAATAGCTGTGAGTCTAGAGAGGCTGGTGATCTTGGGACAAGAGAGGAAGTTGTCCACCATTTAAAAAATACAAGCACCCTAAGACATCAAGTCATTTATCATTGTGATACCATAAGTACTACTCCAAACATTTTAGCTTCTCAGATTTAATAAACAATTGTTTTCTTTTTTTAAAAAAAGGAAAAAAAACATTTTTATTGTTTTCATATAACACAAATAATGCAGGAATTGATTCTCATTGTAAAATTTCACATACTGAACTATCTAGAGTACAATGTGAGTGTATCACTCTCACCTTTTCATTCTGATTTTATTCTCCTCCCTAGAGGGAACTGCAGTTAACTGTTCCATATATAACCCTCTAGACATTTTTATACTTATCTACATATTTGCACATAAACTATATGCAAGAAATAACTCTAGATTTTCTCTATGAGAAGTCTATTCAATACAACTGCTCTCTTTCCCCACTGCATCTTAGCTCCAGCAGAGAAACATCCAGCTGAGTTCAGGAGTGGGTAAATGAGTGGTTGTACTAGTAGGCATGTGTTTGAATATCTATATCAGACTGTATTCCAAGACTAAGAACTATTGTTTCTGGATTATGTATTAAACATATTATTTACTCCTTTCTTTCCAGGAGGATACACTAAGCTGTGCTCTGTCTTTTGCACCAGAATGGAGAATCTGGGAACAGGTTCATGGCACTGAGCCAATGAATGGGGCAGTATTCAGTATAGATGGATTGGACACACATTAATTTTTTGAGCTGTAGGGGACCTTAGGCCCTTCTGGGATTCAGAAGTAGGAACAAAAGAGCTGAGATGAGAATCCAGGTTTCTTGACTCCTAGTTTATGTTCTTGCTACATGACCACCTTGACCTAATAAAACTAGTTTTGCCTTCATCACAATATTAATAGGAAGGAAAGTAAAGGGAGATAAAAGTATTGAAGATGTAAGTGGTAAAGAAGCAAGCACCAAGTGACAATTGAGGGTGAGAAGGCCACCAGAGCTTCAGAATCCCAGGTCCTTCAAAGTTTCACACAGGGCCAACCCCACCTACTGGACCATATTCAGATTCTTACCTTACCATCGGAAGCACTGGATCAACAGATTATTTAACCCATTCAACCCTTCTGGCTGATAATTTTAAAATTGGTACCTCTTACCAAGATATTTCTTGCCAGTTACCTAGTTCTACTTACTGGATGGATATTTTTTGGCTTATTTAATTGTTAGCTCAAAGCCAAACTCATCATCTTCCCACCCTCCAAATGCACATCACTCCTAAACAAAAACAAGCACCATCAAAAGACTCGGCTCCTCCCAAAAGTTAAATTTCTAAACACATGATTATCAGTGAAATTTATGTATCCCCCTCTTCAACATCTGGCCAGTCCTCAAGCCCTGTCAAATTTCCCCATGGAGGATTTCACTTATCTGTGCTGTGTCTCCATCCTCGCTACCATTGCTTCTGTCCTAGACCATATGACCTGAATCACTGCTACATACTCCTCACTGATCTCCCTGTCTTCATCCTCACTTTTCTGCAATCCAGCCCTTTTTATTCTCATCAGACACATCTTCCTTAGACTTGCCTTTTCTTATGTTGTTTTTCCAATTCAAAAATCTTAAATGATTCTCTATTTCTTGCTGTATTCAATCTGTCATGTCAAGCAGAAGAGGATGTCAGCTTATTCTATTATCAATTGAAGAAGTAGGGTCCAGTGGGACAGGATTATAGGAAGGTTTATTTCAGCTGATCAAAGGAAATCTTCTAAAAAAAGAGCTGTTGCACAATGAAGCAACTTGTTCAAGTAATGCCCCTGGGGAAATGTATAATCAGGAGCTAGCAATTACCTGTCAAGGATGTTGTAAAAAGAATCCATGCATTAAGATGTAGGAAAACACTGCTGACATTAAAGATAAAGATAGCTGACCACTATTGAACTTGGCCCCATGCCAGGCATTCTCCTTGTTTTTATATATTAACTCATTTATTCTCCTAACAACTCTGTAGTTGACACTATTTTTATCTCCATTGTGCAATTAGCTCTACTGTAGTGATTAAATGCATAGACTTTAGAGTAAGACCACATCTTGACTCTGTCACTTACCAAGTAAATAATTTTGTACAAGATGCATAACCTCTTTTGACCTCAGTATCCTCATCCATAGAATGGAAGGAATAATAGTACCAATTTCACTGGGTTATTGTGAGGATTATGTTGTAAGATAACATCTGTAAAGCACTATTTGGCACATAGTAAATACTCATTGGTCACTATTAATCTTGCCTCAAATAGATGATATATTCTTTGAGGAAAATGGCAACATTTCTTCTATATCCCCTCATCTCAACTCTCTCAAACTGGCCATGTAGTAAGCCTTCATGCAATATGTACTTGTGGCTGACAATGTGATGAATACTTCCCAAAGCTTTTTCATGACAACACCTTGCTTCATCTCTAACAATGTACTCCTATTGACCATCTTTCTCAGTCAAACCATGGTCAGCCTTCTCTCTCATCTTCCTTCTGTGAACTCTTCCATTGGTTTCTCTGAGCTAGTAAGTAGCTGATCGTAGTGTACTGGTGCCCATTTATCTGCCTGCTCTTTTTAAGGTAAAGAGTGTTTTTGCTTCCTTTCTCTAACTCTAGTAACTAATGAAAACATCTTCACTGGCATCCTTGAGTTGTGAACCAGACTTCCATTATACAAATATCCTGCCACACTGCATGCCCTTCCCTTCCATACTGAATCTCATAAGTTCTGCTCACAGCTTATAGATCTCAAAGCATTTCTTTAGTACAGTTCATTGTTTGCTTTGTTTGAGAAAGTTGCATGAAATAACCTGGCAAAGAGATAACTGTTGGGAAGCTTTTTTTTTAGAGCCCTTTGATATGATTATTATTTTGATTTACAAGCTTTACATGAATGGGCTGGAGATGGGGAGACTTTCCTTTTCAACACAAATAAATTGATAGCTGTCCTAGAGATCACACTTCTGAAGCCAGGTGCCGCCACTTAGCTTACTGTTTCATGATGTGTTATCCAGCAAATTATGAGTTGTTTGAATTGATTTCCTCTAAACAGCTGAGCTACAGCTTTTGTTCTATTGATGTTTGTCTCAATTCTTGAAAGTGCATTACTTCTAGACAGAAAAAAATGTATGTCTTATAAAGAAATGTCATTAACTCACAGAGCATAGTCTGTAATTATAGGGTTTAAGGGTATGTTTTTTTCATCCAGTAGGGCTACTCTTGATGATTTAAACTCTTTTGCCAGTTCTTAATTTTTTTTACCTTCTTTGAATATAATATGCCATACCATTATCTTCATATGTGTAGAAATAGGTTATCTTGAGTTTCAAAATAAGGTTTTGTTTTTGCATTTAATCATACAAATATTGACTGAATACTTACTATGTGTCTCATTTAGGAGAAAGAGCCTGGGTATTGACCCAGCTTTCAGTAAGTTTTTCATCTTTCTGGAGATCAAGATAAACTTGTATAAAATAATTAGAGACCATCGTAAGTTTTAATATATGTATTACATTGAATATAATCAAATGTTTCCCAAATAGTGTTGGCCTCTCGAGGCTGCTCGCTCTGCTAGTAAAGAGAGTAACTGCAGTGAACTGGGTTCTGTCCATTCCATAAAAGCATAGGGGCTACTCTGAGCAAGCTGGGCCATCTCTCTTTCTTACAGTGCTATTAAGTTGTATGTGGCTAGGTAAGAGGAGCCACAAGGCATTCTCATCTAAGAATCGTACACCAACCATACCCCCTCCCCCACCACACACACACACACACACACACACACACACACACACACACACACACACATACACATACCTATCTAGGCATTGGAACTTACAAGTATGTGTTTTTCTACTATTATTTCATCATCATCAAATTGAGCTTCCCTCAATTGAAGTGTTAAGATTTAGAATAGGTTATGGGATAGAGAGGCAAGCTTTACATTAAGATTTAGAATAGGTTATGGTATAGAAAGGCAAGCTTTACGTTAATGCTACCTCAAAAGGTAACATTCATTGGCATCACAACTATAAACCAAAAGAAAACAATAAACACTTATACATCATATTTGATTAGATACCAGCAGGAGTCACACCAATTTTTATTATTCCTTTTACTCCCTGCTCAGCTTCCTTTTCTGTTTGAAGATAAAAAAGTAGATTTGAAATTGCTCGTGTCTTTTTTACTCAAACATGCATGTGCCAATTTCAAGAAGGGGGCCTCTGCTGACAACTGTTTTAGTGGATTAACTAAGTTATTAAAATAAATTTCATTACTATGACAATTAATTTAGTAGCTTTCTTGATTTTTTTTCACATTTGAAAACAAGCTACAGAAGTTTCTCATGTTGACAGTAATGGAGTTGGTAAAAAAAAATCTTGCCTCCATTACTTAGGAGACATACTTTAAATTATTATTCACAGTAGCCATGTAGAAGGATCAAGCTCCTGTTTTTGGAAGCACTGGCTGGGTGGGCATTAGTACTACAGGGTAAGAAAGTGGAAATTCTGGATAGTATATGCTGGTATTGAGCACATTGAGCAGCAGGGGCTTGTTTTCTTTAAGTCTCCCTTACTCCACATACAGAGCTGCTAGATAGTCTCTGGATTGAATTCCACGTTACCCTGAAACCACGCCTGCAGGAATGTTGTTGTCATATCTGTGTGGCCTGGTGATTTAAGCATTACTGGGTTCTCTTGCCAAATGTCATTCAGTGCCATATTAATCAATGCCTAATCATCAATGAGTCTTAGGGGATGTAAGGAAGAAATGTCAACAAGGATTGGAATTAGTCAGCAAAGGCAGCTTTGAAGAGAAGAGAAGGCCTTAAAACATCAGTAGAATTTTGCTGGAGAGAAGAGGTAGGCAGGATAATCTATAAATGGGTACATGTGTTTGGCAACATAAAAGTCCACGCTTGCTGCTAAGATACTATGGACTTGGGGCTCCTGTCTTTGTTCATATTGAAGTCAAGGTAAGGAAACTCAAGAATGTGTGCTTTCTGTAATTGAATTCGAAGTTATTACTAAGGAAATAGATGGAGACAAAAGTAACAGCATTTGGAATAAAGAGAATAATGCCCAGGGTCTCTGCTCAAGATTGTGCAGGCTGTGCCCTGTACAAAGGTCTTAGGTGAATAGGCAAGAGATGAAGAAATCTCTCTAGCACAGGTGCTTCCAGAAGCTGTGCTGTTTTGTAATTGATCTGGTAAAAGGGGTCTCTTCTTTTTTTTTTTTTTTCAATTTGACTGCCTAAAGGAAGTACCATTTTATAATTTGCCAGAAGCACTGTATATGCCAGTAGTGGCCCCGGCAATGTTATAGACTTGTGGAAGATTGCTTTAGAAACATTAATCTTGCCTGCTATCTTTAGGCAGGAAAATAAACTGCAAGTAATTTTCTTTTATATTAAAACTTTTCTGTAGAAGATTCTGTGGCTTTATTAGTTAACACATTTCAGCCTCTTAATATTTTTCTCCTCATTTCATTATGTTGGGACTAATAATAATAATTATAATAATTAATAATTTATTCCATCCTGTTAGAAAAAATCAAAACCAAGATGAAAACTAAGGAACATCCAACCAAAGTTAATTATGATCTCATTAACTGGTTTTCTATATAGTAGTTGTAAATTCTGGATAGCATATGCTGGACCTCTTATATGAAGAAGGAAAAATTAAATGATACTACTTCTAGGGACTTGTCAGGTCATACAATGTCAAATCTATTCAATAGAATATTTATTTCTGTAATGAGTTTCAGATTTGATTTTTATATTTACGAAGTGTTGATATTGGGCAACTCACTTTCTTTCTTGTGCCTCAGTTTACATGACCATAAAATAACTGGGTTATTTCTAATGCTCCCTCCAGCTTCAGAATTCTTTTATTTTATTTTATTATTATATTTTATTCACTCTATATCATAAAATAGAAAAAAATAAATGATGATTACCTGATCAAATCCATTCTTCAATATATAAAATAAATACATCCTTGGATTTCCTTTTTGGAGGGAGAGTAGAGCGACCTTGAAAAAAGAAATTGTATTTTACTACTGTCTTACATCATGAAATTGAAGATTTATTCTTGAGACATGACTTTTTTCAGGTTACATTCCCAGATTTAGTAAAAAAAAAGGTGGCCCCCAAAGAGCAGCTTGGTTTATAGCCTAATTGCTTAAAAATCCCATCTATTCTGGCGATCATATTGGTTTTCCTTTCTGAAATATTCATTACATTATCAGAGGTATAGATGACAGACCATTCCACTTCCTTTCACCCATGAAATCCTCAATTATTGTTCCTTTGCCTTGTTCAGGTATAACTTTCCTCTGGTCAATAGTATCAGCACCATGGTTGTCCCCAGTACAAGCAACATTCAGCTACTCCTATTCCTCTTCCAACAAAATCAAGGAAGAAAGAAATAGAAGAAAGGAAGGGAAACAAGAACAACTGCAAATATTCATCCCGAGTTTCTCCTTTTCTCCCCATAACTGCCCCTCAGATCTCACCTGAGGACATAAGTGCCATGTGTTCCCACTGTTATTCTGGAGTTTGTTTTTAGTTATACTTTTAATAATACTATTGAGCAGTGGGGCTTGAAGCGTTTTGAATAAGCAATTCTTTAATTAATGCATTTTACATTTATTCTCTACTTTGTAAGTTATGTTATGGAAAAATGTGGTATTGGAATTTTCTTGCAATGAATCCTAGTTTCACCATCTGAGGTAAAGTGATAGTAAATGACTTGTTCAAGGACATGGAATGTATGATTTGTCCAAAAAGAATCCAGAAATAGAACTGAAGTCTGCTGACTTTCAGTTTAGTTTAGCATCAATAAACCACATTCTTTTTCCTCTGCATATTTTATCTTCAGTGGTTTGCCATGGGCACGAATATTAGACATATTATAAGCGTAAACAGTCATAAAACGGTCAGCGGTAGTAAAATAGGCTCCATGGGGAACAAAACGTATATACCATTGTCAGTAACAAAACACAACTATCAAGTTGATGTTAGCAGTAGGGACAGTCTACCTTTACCTTTCTTTGGATGACTTTTTCTATAGCTTGAATTTTTGTTTCAGTAAAAAACATTTCAAATGAAAAAGTCATATTGCATTTATATTTGTGCCTACAATTGGGGAAATGAAGTATGGAGTTCATCTGTGAATGTTTTGAATGGCAATGTCTCTTTGAAATTATTTTTTGCTGGGAACTCAAATGAATGTTCTTTCAAAAATATTCACACTGTTGTAATTGGCAAACCTTCGAGACAAAGTCTTGGGAAGGAAACAATATGCAGTTGGAAAAGAATGTAAAATTCATACATTTGCAACCTGAATTATCCATTTCATCTACTATATTTTCATATTAAAACCATCTCCAGACAAAAAGATAAGATATTAAAGTTGTTATTTGTGAAAAACATCTATTAATGTTAGACATTGGTAGAACATACAATTTTATTACATCTTTTGTGTCTGTATTTTTTTACCTGTTTATTCAAAATGTTCTCATCATTTTTATCATAAGACATACTTGACTATTTGGAAGTTTCTTTAAAAGTCTTTTGGAGGAAATAATGGGTTTTTATACCCACAGGATTATGACATACCTGTTAGTTGTGGCTCAGGCCTTAAGTCTATTTAAAGATGCCTGCATTACTAAACCCTAAAATTGCCGCCTGACTCCTGATCAGCTTTGGAGACTTTAAATAATTGATTTCAGTAACTAGACTTATATTTCATCTTTTAATAACAAATACATCCCTCTGGGGACAATCTCTACTAACGATAGAGAGACAGCTTTCAATTACATGGGATAGGGAAGATGAGGTTTACCTCTTGGATGCACTAGCTGTATACAGAAAGAAAAACTTGGAAGTTGATTCTAAAAGTGTTCAGTTTTTTGCAATTGCTTTTACTAATTTCCCTCACTCTATAAAATTTTATAAAATGCCATTAACTCCTCTGAAAATGGCTTTCTTCTAACTTCTGGAACTATGACTTACTGGGATCCCATGGGTGATTGTTTGGGTCAGGCTAAGACAAACTAAAGGCCAAATGCTGCTGTGAGTTTTTCTAATCATGCAGAGCTGTAGAAAGAAAATATAGTTACCTCCCTCAAAGTCAAGTAATGGGGACAATAGAAGTGATTCCAATTTCATTGGAAAGTTAAATAGAGGATGCTTGGGTTTTCCAAATTAATTTTTCTGATCAAGAGTATATAAATCAAAGTGGGGTGTGATGCTCTCATAATAGCTCTAGCATGTCAAATGCCATAAGACTTTTATTTTCTCATACTTCAGAGAAAATACTATATGTATATCAAATTCAGAAGACAATTTATTCTCAATAATATGCTTGGTTGGAAACTGAATTCAGTAGATAAGTTTTTTCTTTCAAATTTTATTTTTTGGTGATTTGTATGTCCTGTTTCTAATAATATCTTTCATCCCAAAGCACCAAAATATTTTCAGCCAGCCATTATAATATTAACTATGAAAAAAGGTACAAGGCTGGTCAAATACTTTGTCTACTTTCAACAACTTGAGAAAGGTTGCTATAAGAAAGTATATGCTACTTGGAAATATTTCCCAAAATTATACTCATTAGGGAGGGACTGCTAGCAGATCAAAAGAAAATTTGTTGAACTTAGCAAATAATAAATTGCTTGTCTTTACTCTCATGATCCATGAAACAAATTTCAATAGGGCTATGATATTTAAAGTTTCACTGATAAGTGAGTTTATTGACCAAGTTGAGAAGAGACATGCCATCCAGACAAGTACTAGACTGTTAATTATTACTAGCTATTATCTAGTGGTTGCTGACATTAGTTTATTTCTATATATATTGTAGAATTGTATAGAAGATAATGTGTATTCTTTTGATTTTCTTCCTTATAGGTCACAATTACAACCAAATTTTATTTATACATATTCCTATTTGACTTTCTCTGTTATCTTTATGTTTTTAATTAAGTTTATTGAAGTAACATTGGTTAAAACAATTATATAATTTTCAAGTGTACATTATAATCTATTGTGTGTATAAAGCCCAAAGTCCAGTTTTTTTTGGCTACCATATATTTGATCTCTTTTACCCACTTCACCCTCCCCCTAAACCCTATATCTGACCCCTTTAACAGTCTACCTACTCCCTCCTTCCCCCATTCCCTACCCTCTGGCAACCACAAGTCTATGAACCATGTTCATGAGTCTCTGTTTGTTTGTCCTGTTTATTTGTTGCTTTTAGGTTTATATCCCACATATATGTGATACTATGTGATTTTCAACTTTTTCTGTCTGGCTTATTTTGCTTAGCATGATTATCTTGAGGTCTATCCAGATTGTCGCAAATGACAGTATTTCACCTCTTCATGCGGCTGAGTAACATTCCATTGTATATATGTACCACAGCTTCTTTAGCCAGTCATCTATAGTAAGATACTTTGGTTGCTTCCACATCTTGGCCACTGTGATAATGCTGCTATGAACATCAGTGTGCAAATACATTTTCAGATACGGATTTTCAAGACTTTGGGGTAAATACCCAGTAGAGGAATTACTCAATCATATAGTAGATCAATTCTTAGTTTCTTGAGAAACTTTCATGTTTTCCATAGTAGCTGTACCAATTTGCAATCTCATCAGCAGTGTATGAGAGTTCATATTTCTTCGCATCCTCTCCAACATTTATTATTACTTATCCTGTTGATTATAGCTGTTCTAACAGGTGTGAGATCTCATTGTGGTTTTGATTTGCATTTCCCTAATAGCTAGTGATGTTGAGCATCTTTTCATATGTTTTGTAGGCCATTTGTGTGTCCTCTAGGGAGAAGTGTCTGTTCAGATGCTCTGCCTAGTTTTTGATGAGATCATTTGCTTTTATGTTGTTATTGCGTTGTATGAATTCTTTGTATATTTTGGATATTAGGCCCTTATCGTAGGTGTTGCTTGCAAATATATTTTCCCATGCAGATTGTTCTCTCTTTACCCTGTTGATGATTTCTTTTGCCGAGCAGAAGCTTTTTGATGCAGTCCAATTTATTTATTTTAGCTTTTACATCCCTTGATTTTGAGGTCAAATTCATAAATCCTCTTTAAGTCCAAAGTCCTTGAGTTTAGTTCTTATGTTTTCTTCTATGCATTTTATTTTTTCAGGTCACATATTCATGTTCTTAATCCATTTTGAATTAATTTTGGTGTGCGGTGATAGACAACAGTCTAATTTCATTCTTTTGCAGGTGGCTTTCTAGTTTTCCCAGCACCATTAACTGAAGAGGAATTCCTTTCTCCACTGCATGTTTTTGGCCTTTTTGTCAAAAATTATTTGCCCATGTAAATATGGGTTTACTTCTGGAGTCTTGATACTACTCCACTGGTCCATGTGTCTATTTTTCTGCCAAAACCATACTGTTTTGATTACTGCCGCTTGGTAGTATAATTGGAACTCGGGCAGAATGATGCCTCCAGCCTCGTTCTTTTTTCTCAGGATGGCCTGGGAAATTCAGGGTCTTTTGTGCTTCCAAACAATTCTGATGACTTTTTGTTCTATTTCTTTAAAAAATGCCAATGAGATTTTAATAGGGATTGAATTAAATCTGTATAATGCTTTACGTAATATGGTCATTTTAACTATGTTGATTCTTCTAATCCTAGAACATGAACTATTTTTTCATTTCTTTGTATGTTCTTTGATTTCTTTTAGTAGGATCTTATATAGTTTTTATTATATAGGTCCTTTACTTGTTTGTTAAATTTATTCTTAGTTATTTTATTCTTTTTGTTTTAATTGCAAAAGGGATTATTTTTCCCACTTCTTTTTCTGACACTTCATTATTAGAGTATAGGAAAGCTATGAATTTTTTGAACGTTGAGTTTATATACAGAGACTTTACTGTATTTGCTTCTTGTTTCTAGTAGTGTTCTTGTGGAATCTTTTGAATTTTCAACATAAAGAATCATGTCATCCACAAACAGTGAAAATCTGATTTCTTCATTTCCTACTTGAATGCATTTTATATCTTTCTTTTGTCTGATTGCACTCGCTAGGACATCCAATGTTATATTGAATAACAGTGGTGATAGTGGACAACCTTGCCTTGTTCCTGATCTTAAAGGAAAGGTTTATAGTTTTTCACCATTAATTATAATGTTGGCTAAGGGTTTGTCATATATGGACTTTATTATGTTAAGGTGATTTCTTTAATACTGCTTTTGTTAAGTGTTTGATGTTAAATGGATGCTGTATCTTGTCAAAGGCTTTTTCTGCATCTATTGATATGATCATATGATTCTTATTTTTAATTTGTTTATGTGGTGTATCACATGAATCAATTTGCATATGTTGAACCATTCCTGTACCTCTGGGATGAAGCCCACTTGATCGTGGTGTATAATCTTTTTAATATGTTGCTGTATTTGGTTCACTAGTATCTTATTTAGGATTTTCGCATCTGTGTTCATGAGAGATATTGGTCTGTAGTTATCATTTTTTGTGCTATTTTTACCAGATTTTAATATCAGAGTAATATTGGCCTCATAAAATGTGTTGGGAAATATTCCCTCCTCGATTTTTTGGAAGAGTTTGAGGAGAATAGGGATTAAATCTTCTTTGAATGTTTGGAATAATGTACTGGTAAAGCTATCTGGTTCTGAACTTTTACTTTTTGGTAGGTTTTTTATGAGTGTTTCAATTTCCATACTGTTGATTGGTCTATTTAGATTTCCCAGTTCTTCTTGATTCAGTTTAGGAAGGTTCTATTTTTCTAAGTACTGGTCCATTTCTTCTAGGCTATTAAATTTGGCATTATATACTTTTCCATAGTATTCTTGCATGATAATTTGTATTTCTGCGATGTCAGTCATAATTTCCCCTCTTTTATCTGTGATTTTGTTTATTTGTGTCCTTTCTCTTTTTTCTTTAGTGAATCTAGCCAGGGGTTTGTCAATTTTAAATTCTCAAAGAACCAGCTCTTTGTTGCATTTACTTTTTTTATTGTTTTCTTTGTTTTGTTTTCAATTTTATTTATTTATGCTGTAATTTTGATTATTTTTTTCCTTCTGCTGACTTTAGGCTTCATTTGTTCTTTCTTTTCTAGTTTTATAAGATGAAGAATTGGGTTGTTTATTTGGACTCATTCTTGTTTCTGGAGATAGGCCTGTAATTATATGAACTTTCCTTTTATAAACACTTTTGCTATGTTCCCAAAGTGTTAATATGTTTTACTATCATTAAAATATATCAACACTTTGATCTTTCTTTTTATATCATCTCTGACCCAGTTATTCTTCTCTTGATCTCTCTTTTTATCTCTTGATCTCTCTTTTTATATCATCTCTGACCCAGTTATTCTTCAGTAGCATGTTGTTTAACCTCCATGTATTTGTGGTTCTTCCTGCTTCTTTTTGCAGTTGATCTCTAGTTTCAAAGCATTATCATCTGAGAATATGTTGATATGATTTTTAAGAGGAATTTTCCACTCAAATGGCTAACTTTGTAATCAGCTCTTTGTTTTGCTACTGTAAACATGCTTCCTGCATAGGCTGAAGGGCAGAGTGATCTCAAAATCAACTGAAGACTCACCCTTCACTTTGATTTTTCTGTCTAGATAACAGATGTATTGCCTTTGCTTAAGAACAGACGTATTACCTTTGCTTGTTAAGAACAAATGTATTGCCTTTGCTTGTTAAGCCCTATAAAAGTAAGGTTACCCCTGAGCTTGGTCCCAGATCTTCACAGCACTAGCTCTTCTGAGACCGCCAGCAGAGTAAACCTAAGTTCTACTACTCTCCCAGTGATGTTTGGCTTCTCACTGGTCTTCTTTCTGCAACAATTTCAACTCTCTTATACTTGTCGAGGCTATCTCTGTGACACAGTATGTGGTCAATTCTTGAAAATGTTCCATGTACACTAGAGAAGAATCTATAAGCAGCTGTTTGGGGATGAAAGGCACTGTAAATAGCAGTTATGTCCAGTTGATCTAATGTGTCATTTAAGGATGTTATTCCTTTATTGATTTTCTGTTTGATAATCTGTCCATATCTGACTGTGGGGTATTTAGGTCCCCTACTACAATAGTGTTTTTGTCTGTTTCTCCCTTTACTTCTGTTAGTAATTGCTTTACATATTTCTAGGCTACCTGATTGGGAGCATAGATATTAATAAGTGTTATATCTTCTTGCTGCATGATTTCCTTTATCATTATGAACTGTCCCTCACTACCATTCTTTACCATTTTTATTTTGAAATATATTTCATATAATATTTGTACTGCTACTCCTGCTTTCTCTGAATGCCATTTGCTTGAAATATCATTTTCTACCCTTTCACGTTGAGTTTATCTTTATCTTTGAGCTGGGATGTGCCTCCTGGAGGCAGCATATAGTGTGGTTTTGTTTTTTGATCCATTCTGCAACTCTGTGCCTTTTTTATTGGTGAGATCAGTCCATTTACACTTAGGATGATTATTGAAATACGAGGTCTTCTTATAGCCATTTTATCTTTTGTTTTCTGGTAGTTTGGTGTTTCCATTGTTTCCTTGTCCTTGTGTTTCTGTTTCCTTTATTTTGGTTGGTTTTTGTGGGTTTTGCCTCTCGTTCTTTTTGTTTTATGTTATGTACTTCAGTTCTAAATCTTTGGTGTGTGGTTAACATTACAAATATGTAAAGATATATATATATATATATATATATATATATATATATATATATATATATCTTTACATTTTATTCTGGCGTGTCTTATCTCCATTTCCCTTTGAAAATTTGGATCTTTGAATCCTTCCCTTTTTAGTCATTGTTATCTCAATTTCTCCCTATGTATGCTGAACATTCATTACTATCTCGTTATAACAATTGTCTTATTATTATTTACGCTTATAATGTGTTCTTAGTAAGGCTTGCACTCCTCTGCTTATATTTGCCTGATAGTCACTTTACTCCTAATTATGTATTTTTTCTCATTTTTTTTAGGTGAGCTGACCCCTTTCAGTATTTCCTGTAGTGCAGGTCTCATAGTGAAGAATTTCCTCAATTTTTGTATGTCTGGAAAGGTCTTAATTTCTCCTTCATATCTAAAGGAGAGCTTAGCTGGATATATTATTCTAAGCTGGTAGTTTCTTTCACTTAATAGTTTAAATATTTGATTCCATTCCTTTCTGGCTTGTAAAGTTTGCTCTGAGAAGTCTGAGGATAATCTATTGGGTTTTCCTTTATACATTACCGTTTTCTTCTCCCTGGCTGCCCTGAGAATTCTGTCTTTGTCATTGATTTTTGATAACTTTAATATAATGTGCCTTGTTGAAGGTCTTTTTGGGTTGAGAGGATTGGCTGTTCTGTTGACTTCTTAAATTCCAAGCTCCAGCTCATTCCTTAGATTTGGGAAATTCTCGTCAACTATTTGTCTGAAAATGCTTTCTAGTCCCTGCTCCTTTTCCTCACCTTCGATAAAGCCCAGTATCTTTATGTTTCCTTTCTTAATTGTATCAGCTAGTTCTTGAATTTCTCTTGCATTATTTTTCATTTGTCAAGTTCTCTCTTCTTTCTTCTGATTTATTTGTAGATTTCTGTCTTCGATATTACTGATCCTTTCTTCCATTTGGTTGACTCTATTTCCCAAGCTTGCTATTTCATTTTTTATCTCTTGCAGTGTTTTCTTCATCTCCAGAAGTTCTATTTGGTTCTTTTTGAGGGTTTCAATCTCTCTGCTCTACTCATCTAGGTGTTTTTTCAATTCCTAAAATTTTTGATATGACTCATTTAGGAACTCACTGAATTTTTTTCAGAAGTACCATCCTGAATTCTTTATCATTTAAGTCACATATTTCTATGTCTGTAAGCTTATTTTCTGGAGATTTTTCTCTTTCTTTCTGAGATGCCTTGTCACCTTGGTTGTTCAAGGTTTTTAATGGACTCTTTCTCCACCTGGGCATTAATGAAAGTGTATTCTGCTCCCCCCCCCCCACAAAGTTTTATTACATAAAGGTCTCTCTTTAGCCTGCTGCAAAAAATAGGTGATTTTCTTTTAGTTTCCAGTAGGTGGCGACTAAGCCTCTTGGATCCCTGCTTTATATAAAGTCTGAAAAATGCCTTTTTATTTTCTGATAGGTATTTAATCATGTTCACTACCTTCAATTTCAGTCCCTGTCAGTGTTATCAGCAGTTTTGGTAGCATTTGCTCATATTCCCCTGGAGTTTTGTGGTGTTCAGGTTCGGAGGGTTGGGGTTTGGGGGCTGTGGCTCAGCCTTGGTTTTGTAACCACAGTCAGTGAAAATCAAGTGTTGTTTTTCTGCCATCCTGATTCTCTGCCTTCTGCCCTGATGGCTGGGCCCTGCTGGGGTCTGCAGGGAGCTCACAGCTTTCCCAGGCAGGGCTGGCTGTTCAGGGAACTTGCCACTCCTTCTCCCCTCCACCTCTTCCTATAAGGAGCTCTGGAGGCTGCAAGAGGCAGCTTCTTTATTTCACCCAATCCACCGCCTGACACCTGGGGTTCTGACCTGTAGTAGCTTTTATGTGCAGATCCCATGCTCAGACGTGCTGGTGTGCAGTTTGGGTGTTTTTCGTTGAGTTTTAGATGTTCAGTTTATTGTTGTTTTAAGGGGAGAGATCTGGGGACATCTCTCACTCTGCCATGTTTCCAAAGATCCCTCTTTGTCATCTTTAAATGTCTATCCTGGGTCTGAACTTTTTCCTAACATATTCCAACCCTCCTTGATGATCAAAATCAACAAATAGTCATTAAGCATCTCTAAGGGTCAGACACTACATTTGGTACTTCACATGCATTTACACATTTAGTTTTCACAGCAAACCTGCATAGCAGGTTCTACAATTATCCTCATGTGCAATTGAGGAAATTGATTTATAAGTTAAGCAACAGACCCAAAAGCACATAACCAGTACAGGGAAGAAATAGTTTTTAACCCATATCTGACTGATTCTAAAACCGGATCTTTCAATCGCTGAAACTTTCAATCTCTTACTATGGTATCACTATTTTCATTATTAATTTTATCCAAATTAAATTAAAATCATTTTCTGTTTATTTACTCTTATCTCCCTACCTACATGCTAAATAGGTTGAAGAGGAGCACCACATGTTGAGCATCATTTTTTAAAAATTATTTTATTATTAGTTTCAGGTATACATTCAGTATATTCTTTAGACATTTATATATTTTATAAATGATCCCCCTAATTGCTCTTCTCTCCTCTGTCTCTACACCTAGCCCTTACATTAGTGCTAACTGCATTCTCTTTGCCATGCTCCCTATCCCTGTAACCACCTGTCAACTACTAATTTGTACTCCTTCAACACTTTACCCCTTTCTCCCATCCTCTCCAAACCCTCCACTCCTCTGGCTGTCACCATATTGTCTTCTATATTTGTGATTCTGTTTTTGATTAATTTGCTCTTTTTGATACTGAAATTCCACATGTAAGTGAAATCATATGGTATTTATTTTTCTCTGTCTGATTTATTTCACTCAGCATAATAACACTGAGGTCCAACCATGTCATTGCAAATGGTGAGATTTCATTTTTTTAATGGCTGAATAACATTCCATTGCATATATTAACCACAACTTTATCCAATGGTCTGTTGATGGGCATTTAGGTTGCTTCCATATCTTGGCTATTGTAAATTGTGTTGCCATGAATATTGGAGTGCACAGATCTTTAAGAATTATAGTTCTGCTTTTTCTTTGGATAAATACCCAAAGGTGCAATTGCTGGATCAAAAAGTATATCCATTTTTAATTTTTTGAGAAAACTCCAGACTGTTTTCCATCATGGCTGTACCAATTTGCAATTCCACCAACAGTGTATAAGGGTTCACTTTTCTCCACATCCTCACCAACACTTTTTGTTTTGATTTACTGATGATAGCCATTCTGACAGGTGTGAGATAATAATATCTCATTGTGGTTTTAATTTGCATTTCTCTGTTGATTAGTGACCTTGAGCATCTTTTCATATGTCTATTGGCCATCTGTATTTCCTCTTTAGAGAAGTATCTGTTTCGGTCTTCTGCTTTTTTTTTTAAATTGAATTTTTGTTGTTGTTGTTGTTGTTGTTGTTGAGGTGTATGAGTTCTCTATATATTTTGGATAGTAACCTCTTATTAGATGTATCATATGTGAATAAATTCTCCTGTTCAGCAATTGTCTTTTCATTTTGTTGACGGTTTCCTTTGCTGTGGAAAGGTTTGATATAGCCATATTTGTAATTTTTATCTTTTGTTTCCCTTGCCCAAGAAGATATGTGTGAAAAGAACTTACTAGTAGCAATATCAGAGAGATTACTGCCTATGTTTTCTTCTAGAAGTTTTCTATAGTTTCGGATCTTACATTTAAGTCTTTATTCAATTTTTAGTCTATTCTTCTATATGGTGTAAGAAGGCAGTCCAAATTCTTTTTTTTGCATGTATCTGTCCAATGTTCCCAACACCATTTATTGAAGAGACTATCTTTACCTCATTGTATATTCTTACCTCCCTTGTAATATATTAAGTGAGCATATAGGTGTGGACTTATTTCTGGGTTTTCTATTCCATTCCACTGATCAAAGTATCTGTTTTAATTAATCAAAACAGTACCATGCTGTTTTGATTAATGTAGCTTTATAGTATATTTGATATCAGGTAGTGTGATATCTCCAATTTTGTTCTTTCTCAAGATTGCTGTGGCTATTTGAGGTCTTTTATGGTTCCTTATAAATTTTAGGATTATGTGTTCTAGCTCTCTAAAAAATGCCATTGGTATTTTGATAAGGATGACATTGAATCTATATATTGCTTTGGGTAGTGTGGCCATTTTAATGATGTTGATTCTTCCTACTCATGAGCATTTATTTGTATTAACTTCAATTTCTTTTTCAATGATATAATTTTTTGAGAACCGGTCTTTTACCCCCTTGGTTAATTTGTTTCCCAAGTATTTTATAGTTTTCAATGCATTTGTAAATAAATTTATTTTCTTAATTTCTCTTTTCAAAAGTTCATCATTGGTGTATAAAAAATGCAACCAGTTTTTGAATATTAATTTTGTATCCTGCTATATTGAATTCATTTATCAGTTCAAACACTTTTTTTTTTTGGTGAAATCTTTAGCGTTCTCTCTGTATAGTATCATGCCATCTGCAAATAATGAGAGTTTTACTTCTTCCTGTCCAATTTGGATACCCTTTATTTTATTCTTCATTCTTGTCTTATTGTTGTGGCTAAGACTTCGAATACAATGTTAAAGAGGAGTGGTGAAAGTGGACATTGTTGTCTTCTTCCTGATCTTAAGGAAAATACTTTTAGCCTTTCTGCATCGAGTATGATGTTAGCTGTAGGTTTGTCATATATAGCCTTTATTATATTGAGGTATGTTCCTTCTATTCCCACTTTGCTTAAAATTTTTATCATAAATCAATGCTGAATTTTGTTGAAGGCTTTTTCTGCATCTATCAATATGATCATATGGTTTTTATCTTTTGATTTGTTAATGTGGTGTATCACATCCAATGATTTGCAGATATTGTACTAACCTTGCATCTCAGAAATAAATCCAACTTGGTCACGGTGTATGATATTTTTAAAGTATTGCTGAATTCAGTGTGCTAATATTTTGTTGAGGAATTTTACATCAGTGTTTATAAGAGATATAGGCCTATAATTTTCTTTTTTTGTAACATCTTTGTCTGGTTTTGGAATCAAGGTAATGGTGGCTTCATAAAAGGAGTTAGGAAGCCTTCCCTCTTCTTCATATTTTTGGAATAGTTTGAGAAGAATGTGTGTTAATTCTTCTTTGAATATTTGAAAAAATTCACCTATGAAGCCATCTGGTCCAGGACTTTTGTATTTTATGAAGTTTTTTATCATTGATTTTATTTAATTGGTAATAATCTGTTGGTTCAGATTTACTGTTTCTTCATGATTCAGTCTTGAGAGATTATATGTTCCTAGGAAAGTATTCATTTCTTCCAGATTGTCCAATTTGTTAAAGTATAACTGCTTGTAGTATTTTCTTATGATGCTTTGTATTTCTGTGGAGTCCATAGTTCTTTCTCTTCTTTCATTTTTGATTTTATTTATTTGAGTCTTCTCACTTTTTATCTTGATGAGTCTGGTTAACAGCTTGTCAATTTTGTTTATCTTTTTAAAGAACCAGATTTTGGTTTCATTAATTTTTGTATTTTTTTCTAGCTTCTATTTCATTTATTTCCATTCTGATCTTTATTATATCCTTTCTTCTACTATTAAGCTTCATTTTTAATTCCCACAACCTCTTGAGGAGGCTATAAATAAAGCAAACTCATTAATATAACACCAATTTTTGTCTTGAACATTTTTTATAAAATAGTTACTTATTAAAAAAACATAACTAATTTTAAACATTCCTGTTGTTTACTTGAGGACTTGTTTAAGAGTATTAACTCTTTCTGCCAAAATGTCCTTTTCCAATTTCCTTGTGATTAAGAACAAAATAATTCAGTTGGACCTTCCTAACTATCCCATTGATGTAGGAAGTAATGCTAGTGAACAAAACATTTTAATAAATAATTACAATATCTCTGTTTTGGAAATGAAAGACTAATCTCCATTAAAAATTAACTATAAATGATAGAATGTTTAAACTGAAGTGATCTTTGAAAAAATTACGTACTTTATGTGTACCTATTATATAGTTCTTATGCATTTCTACTTTATATTTCGGTCTTGTGGGTACATGTCTTCTGCCTTTTAGAATTACAGTCTTCTCAAGAATGGAAATTCATGACTGGTTCCCCTTTCTATTCCTTAAAGTGTACTGTACCATGCCTACCATGAATTCAGCAACTATTAAAAATTTGTGAACTGAAAATTTTGCAGATGACATGATTCTCTATACAGAAAACCTGAAAGACTCCATAAGAACTCTACTAAAAACAATAAGAAAATACAGTAAAGTCTCTGGATGCAAAATCAATATTTAAAAATCCTTAGCATTCCTATACTTTAATAATGAAGTGTCAGAAAAGAAGTGGAGAAAATAATTCATTTTGCAATTGCAATAAAAAGAACAAAATATCTACGAATAAATCTAATGAAACATGTGAAAGATCTATATAATGAGAACTACAAGACTCTATTAAAAGAAATAGAAGAAGTTATAAAAAATTGGAAAGATATTACATGTTCTTGGACTGGAAGAATCAGCATAGTTAAAATGACCATATTACCTAAAGCATTATACAGATTTAATGCAATCCACATCACAATCTCATCAGCATTTTTGAAGAAATAGAAGAAAACAATCATCAGATTTGTATAGAAGCACAAAAGACCGCGAATTGCCAAAGCCATCCTGAGAAAAAAGAATGAAGCTGGAGGCATCACTCCACCTGACTTCAAATTATACTACAAAGTGACAGTAATCAAAATGGCATGGTATTGGCAGCAAAACAGACACATGGACCAGTGGAACAGAATTGGGATTCCAGAAGTAAACTCATATTTATATGGGCAAATAATTTATGACAAAGAGCCAAAAACATACAGTGGAGAAAGGAAAGCCTCTTCAATAAATGGTGCTGGGAAAACTGGAAAGTCACCTGAAAAAGAATGAAACTAGACTGTTGTCTATTACCATATACCAAAATTAACTCAAAATGGATTAAGAACATAAATATAAGAACTGAAACAATAAAAATGCATAGAAGAAAACAGGAACTAAATTCAAGGACCTTAGACTTAAAGAGGATTTTATGAATTTGACCTCAAAATCAAGGGAGGTAAAATAAAAATAAATGAATAGAACTACATCAAACTAATAAACTTCTGCTTAGCAAAAAAAATTGTCAACAAGGTAAAGATAGAACCGTCTGAATGAACGGGAAAATATATTTGCAAGCAATGCCTCTGATAAGAGCCTGATATTTAAAAAATATAAAAAACTCATACAACTAAATAATGGCAAAAAAGCAAATAATTCAATCAAAAACTGGGCAGAAGAACTGAACAGACACTTCTCCCTAGAGGACATACAAATGGCCTACAAACATATGAAAAGATGCTCAACATCACTAGCTATTAGGGAAATGCAAATCAAAACCACAATGAGATACCCTCTTACACCTGTTAGAACAGCTGTAATCAACAGGGCAAGTAATAACAAATGTTGGAAAGCAGAGAAAAGAAACCTTCATATACTGCTGGTGGGACTGCAAATTGGTACAGTCATTATGGAAAACAGTATGGAGGTTCCTCAAAAAATTAAGAATTGATCTACCATATGATCCAGTGTTCCCTCTACTGAGTATTTACCCCCAAAGACTTGAAAACCCATATCCAAAAAGATATTCGCACAATGATGTTTATAGTAGCATTATTCAGTGGTCAGGACATAGAAGTAACCAAAGTGTCTTACAATAGATGATTGGCTAAAGGAGCTGTGGTACATATATATGATGGAATGTTACTCAGCCATATGAAGAGTTGAAATGTCATTTACAACAATCTGGATGGACCTCAAGATAATCATGCTAAGCAAAATAAGCCAGACAGAAAAAGCTGAAAATCACATGATATTACTTCAATGTGGGATATAAACCTAAAAGCAACAAATGAAAAGGACAAACAAACAGAGACTCATGGACATGGACAATAGACTAATGGCTACCAGAATGTAGGGGGTTGGGGTGGGGGAGAGGTAGATGGAGTAAAGGGGTTTAAATATGTGGAGAAAGAAAGAAATCTATGAGAAGTGAACACACAGTGTAAATATATATATATATATATATATCATATATATATATTTATATATGTATATGTATATGATATATATATCATATACATATATATCATATATATATATATATATATATCACTGTTAAAGTGTATAGCTGAAACTTATTGCATTTTGTTAACCAATGTCACCATAAAAAAGTAAATCATTTAATTTAAAAAACCGTGAACTGAATTAATCAAATCCACTACCCCTTTGCTTGACAGATGTGGAGATAGATTCATAGTAAGTATTTATATGACTCTAATATCATACTGTTAGTTCCCTGCGAAACCAAGCGTAGAACCTGATATTCTGATTGCTATGTCAATGATTTTTCCATATCTTGCTTCCTAGTTTGTTAAAAAATGAGAATGAAATTTCTCTGAGTATAATCCTTCATTCGCCTTCAGCTAAAATTCCTGTTAACTCCCTAAGGATCCATTGGGAATATACTACTGTGGGAAACAGTATGAAGAATAAACACAAAGCACAAAAAAAAAGGGACAGTTACTTGTTCCCTCTTAGTATTCTTTTTTTTTTCTCTGATGTTTTCCTTGTTTTTTAAAATTACTTTTTATTAATTTTATGGAGTAACATTGATTAATACAATTATATAACTTTCAGGTGTACATTATAATTTTATATATATTCTATTGTGTGATTACCACCCAGAGTCTTGTTTCCTTCAGCTACGATATATTTGATCCCCTTTACCCACTTAACCTTACCCCTACCCCATATATTATATCCTCCTTTACTCCATCTACCTCTCTCCTTCTTCTCCACCCTCTACCCTCTGATAACCACTAGTCCATTCTCCATGTCCATGAGTCTCTGTTTGACCTATACATTTGTTGCTTTTAGGTTTATATTCTACAGTAAGTGATATCATGTGATTTTCAACTTTTCCAGTCTGGCTTATTTCGCTTAACATGATTATCTCGAGGTCTATCTAGGTTGTTGCAAATGGCAGTATTTCATCTCTTCTTATGGCTGAGTATTATTCCATCATATATATGTACCACAGCTCCTTTAGCCAATCATCTATCATAGGACACTTCAGTTGCTTCCATGTCCTGGCCACTGTGAATAATGCTGCTGTAAATATTGGTGTGCAAATATCTTTTTGGATATGGGGTTTTTAAGACTTTGGGGTAAATACCCAGTAGAGGGATCGCTAGATCATATGGTAGATCAATTCTTAATTTTTTGAGGAACCTCCATACTGTTTTCCATAATGACTGTACCAATTTGCAGTTCCACCAGCAGTGTATTAGGGTTCCTTTTTCTCGGCATCCTTTCCAACATTTGTTATTACTTGCCCTGTTGACTATAGCTATTTGAACAGGTGTGAGATGGTATCTCATTGCAGTTTTGATTTGCATTTCCCTAATAGCTACTTATGTGTACCATCTTTTCATATGTTTGTAGGTCATTTGTACGTTCTCTAGGGAGAAGTGTCTGTTCAGGTTCTCTGCCGTTTTTTTGTAGTTATTTAGTTGTATGAGTTATATATATATATATATATATATATATATATATATATATATATATATATATATATATATATATATGATATTAGGCCCTTATCAGAGGCGTTGTTTGCAAATATATTTTCCCATTCAGATAGTTGTCTCTTTACCCTGTTAATGATTTCTTTTGCTAAGCATAAGTTTTTTAGTTTGATGTAGTTCCATTTATCTATATTAGCTTTTACTTCCCTTGCTTTTGAGGTCAAATTCATAATATTCCCTTTAAGTCCAAGGTCCTTGAATTTAGTTCCTGTTTTCTTCTATGCATTTTATTGTTTCAGGTTTTATAATCATATCCTCAATTCATTTTGTGTTAATTTTGGTGTGTGGTGATAGACAACAGTCTAATTTCATTCTTTTTCAGGTGACTTTCCAGTTTTCCCAGCACCATTTATTGAAGAGGCTTTCCTTTCTCCACTGTATGTTTTTGGTTTCTTTGTCATAAATTATTTGCCCATATAAATATGAGTTTACTTCTGGAATCCCGATTCTGTTCCACTGGTCCATGTGTCTGTTTTGCTGCCAATACCATGCTATTTTGATTACTGTCACTTTGTAGTATAATTTGAAGTCAGGTGGAGTGATGCCTCCAGCTTCATTCTTTTTTCTCAGGATGGCTTTGGCAATTCGTGGTCTTTTGTGCTTCCATACAAATGAGATGGCTTTTTGTTATATTTCTTCAAAAACTGCTGATGAGATTGTGATGTGGATTGCATTAAATCTGTATAATGCTTTAGGCAATATGGTCATTTTAACTATGCTGATTCTTCCAATCAAAGGTATTACATGGGAAAACATGTAATATCTTTCCATTTCTTTGTATCTTCTTTGATTTCTTTTAATAGGGTCTTGCAGCTTTCATTACATAGGTCTTTCATATGTTTCATTAGATTTATTCCTAGTTATTTTATTCTTTTGCAATTGCAAAAGAAATTATTTTCTCCACTTTTTTTCTGACACTTCATTTTTAAAGCATAGGAATGCTATGGATTTTTGAACGTTGATTTTGTATCCAGAGACTTTACTGTATTTTCTTCTTGTTTCTAGTAGTGTTCTTGTTGAATCTTTAGGGTTTTCTATATAGAAAATTATGTCATCTGCAAAAAATGACAGTTTGACTTCTTCATTTCCTATTTAGATGCCTTTTGAATCCTTCTCTTGCCTGATTGAACTTGCTAGGCTCTCCAATGCTATATTGAATAGTAGTGATGATAGTGGACAGCCTTGCCTTTTTCTTGATCTCAGAGGGAAAGTTTTTAGTTTTTCACCATTAAGTATAATGTAGGCTGAGGGTTTGTCATAGATGGCCTTATTATGTTAAGGTACTTTCCTTCTATACAGATTTTGTTAAGTGTTTTGATCTTAAATAGATGCTATATCTTGTTAAAGGCTTTTTCTTCATCTACTGATATGATCATATGATTCTTATTTTTTAATTTGTTTATGTGGTGTATCACATGAATTAATTTGCATATGTTGAACCATCTCTGTGTCCCTGGGATGAAGCCCACTTAATTGTGGTGAATAATCTTCTTAATATGTTGCTGTATTCGGTTCAGTAATATCTTATTTAAGATTTTTGCATGTGTGTTCATGAGAGATATTGGTCTGTAGTTTTCTTTTTTTGTGTTATCTTTACCAGGTTTTGGTATCAGAGTAATATTGGCCTCATAAAAATGAGTTGGGAAGTATTGCCTCCTCTTCAATTTTTTGGAAGTGTTTGGGGAGAGTAGGTACTAAGTCTTCTTTGAATTAGTGATAGAATTTACTGATGAAGCCTCTGGTCCTGGACTTTCATTTTTTGTTAGGTTTTTGATGATTCTTTCAATTTCCATACCGCTGATTGGTCTATTTAGATTTTCTTATTCTTCTTGATTCAGTCTAGGAAGGTTGTATTTTTCTAAGTATTGATCCATTTCTTCTAGGTTACTAAATTTTGTGTCATAGAATTTTCATAGTATTCTTGCATGATCCTTTGTATTTTTGAGATGTCATTCATAATTTCCCCTCTTCCATCCCTGATTTTGTTTATTTGTGTCTTTTCTTTCTTTTCTTTAGTGAGTTTAGCCGGGGGTTTGTCAATTTTGTTAATTTTCTCAAAGAATCAACTCTTCATTCTATTTAATTTTTCTTTTTTTGTTTACAATTCCATTTATTTCTGCTCTAATTTTGATTATTTCTTTCCTTCTGCTGACTTTAGGCCTCTTTTGTTCTTTCTTGTCTAGTTTTTTTAAGATGAAGTATTAGGTTGTTCATTTGGGCTCATTTTTGTTTTTTGAGATAGGCCTGTAATGATATGAACTTTCCTATTATGACCACTTTTGCCATGTCTCAAAAGTTTTGATCTTCTTAGTATTCTTGGTCAGAATGGGTTGTATATTTAGTAGTGATAAGACAGATTTAAGCTTAAACTGTGAGAGGCAAGTCAAATCATAAAATTGTAGGTGTTTGCAATATATTGTAAAGAATTAAGTCAGTCTCTATCAAAGCTTTACTTTATTATATTATAGAAAGTGATCATTGTCAGTAAGACACATTTATTGAGTGCCTAATGTGAGAATTGAAAGAAAAGAAATTGGAGTCCCTGCTTCTTTAGAAAGTATAATCTAGTGTCAGGAACAAGACATATCCATAAACAGAGGACCACAAAGGAGGGCAAAGGGGGTAATGATGAAGGTAGTATAAGAATATGGCATTTAATTGTGGTCACTGGGGAATGTTAAATGCTTTTGAATAGATTTGTGATGTACGTATGTAACATGATCTTTTAGGAATATTCATCTTAAATAAGTGCATTGATTGATGTTTGAGGAAAAAAAAAACAGCTATGGGAATACCAATAGTCTAAAGACTATTGTAATAATCTACATGAGAGGTGATGAGAACGTGGATTAAGGTGAGAATGAAGGGCTATATAAGTAGAGGGATAAACCTGGGAAAGATTATGAAGTCAGACTGTACATGATTTGATGACTAAATATATCTAGAAAGGAGATGTTAACGTTGATTTCAAAGAAAGAAGTTAATTCTTTATGATTGATTTTATTATATTTGTTAACCTGATTTGGTTTGAATCTGCTGTAAGGTAGACTTTTACTTATTATCTTTAAATTTTGATATCCCAGCACCAGTTAGGCAGTATTACCCATGTATTTTCACCTTTACAATAGGAAGTCCTTATATATAGAAAGGAAAGTGGAAGACCTCATGAAGGTGAAAGATTGGAAATGTAACTTAAACTCCTAGCAGTGTGTAGCACAGTGCTGAGGATATTGTAGATGCTTAGCAAGCACCTGAACTGAATTTAATTGTTGGTTTGGTAAAAAAGATTAAAGTTCTATTGGTTTTATTCCTAGCTTACCCAGGAAATAGTCATGCAGCCTTGGAAAAAATAATTTAACTTTTGGCATTAAGGACATGTAATAATTCTTCCAACTCTCACAGTCTATTGCTTGATTCTAAATTTAATTTTGTCACTCACTAAATACTTTTCTGCATCCATGTTTCACTTCCGGCCCTACCTTACCTGAGACTTGGATAAGCAGTGAGCTATTCAGACTAGATGTTCCTCTGTTTCCCCATGCTTCAAAAACACCCTCCTCTCTCTTAATTTAGCACCATCTCTCATCTTCCTACCTCTTTAATCCAAATTCTTTTTCCTCAGTGCTAATCTCATCTAGATATTAAAAGTAGAGCAACCTGAGCCAACATTTTCATACTAAGATGTGAAAGATTGCTCACCTGGAAGGTCCTCAAGGACTCCCAAACTTTATAATTATCCTGAGATTTCAGGCAAAATGAAGAGAGAGATTTATCAAGACAGATCTTTGATCATATTATATAAACCTAGCCCTGTCATACAGATAGGGTCAGATTCAGGAGTACAGAGTTTCCCTGCATTTCTTTAACTGAGGTAATATTGGTTAATTACATATGAGTTTCAGGTGTACAACTCTATAATTCAATATCTGTATGCATTATAGTATGCTTACCACCAGAAGTCTAGAAGCCATCCATCATCATGCAATTGATCTCCTTTACTCATTTCACCTTCCCCTGACACCCTTCCCATCTGATAACCACCAATTTGTTGTCTTTATCTATGAGGGTTTTTTGTTTAAGATTTTGTGTCTCTTCATTTGTTTCTTTTTTGTTTTATATTCCATATATGAGTAAAATCATAAGTTTTTTGTCTTTTTCTATCTGATTTATTTCACTTAGCATAATACCCTACGGATCCATCCATGATGTCACAAATGGCAACATTTCTTTTTATACAAACCATGGAAAACAGAGTAGACAGCAGACCATATATTTTAAATGTTCATTTCAGATCATCTGCTGCCCAGTCTTTATTTGTTCCACTGTCTAACTTCCATCAATAGTTTAAGAAATATTTATTTAGCATCTGCTCTGTATCATATAGCATGTTGCTGGTGGTTTTTTAAATATGGGCAGAATATGTTCTCTGCCCTCAAGGACTTTACAATGCACTACAAATGACAGACATCTAAACAGATAAGTACTTAGAAATATACTGGCAGACATTTCACCCAACTTAGTTGCGGCGGGCGGGGGCGGGGGGAGGTGTGGTTCAGGGAAGGCTTTCCAGAGCTCAAGTCTCACCAACTTTTTTAAAAAGGCTATAAACGAGGGCCAGTGCATATCTTTATAACTGGCCTAGGGTATGCCATTGGCATTTCTGAAATGTGCACCCTGGACACAAGACATAAATGATTTACTTTTCTAAACCATACTGGTAGTGCACGTAACTTGCTGAAGATTATCTTTAAAATGATGTATATCACCAAAGCTAGTTATTTAATTGACCTTAACAATAAAGCGTGAAAGGATATGCCTTATTCTCTATTTTGTTGGGTATTTTTAAGAACCTGGCTCTGGATAAATAGTTATGTCCTATTCAGTTTGTTTCTAAAAGGCAAAACCATTAATTTCCATTAATTCTAGGCTTCTTCCCAACAAAGCTATCATTTAACAACAGAAAAAGTACTTCCCAGTCCACCTCTCCCCCCAAAAAGCTAAAGGAGTTTATCACCACCAAACCAGTATTACAATATTAAGGGATTTCTGTAAGAAGAATAAGAAATAAAAATATGAATAATAAATTAGCAATAACTACATATCTAGCAACAATTAATTTAAATGTAAATGGATTAAATGCTGTAATCAAAAGACATCGGTGGCTGAATGGACAAGAAAATAAAGCCTTTACATATGCTACCTACAGGAGGCTTCAGATGGAAAAGATACACATAGACTGTAAGTAAATAGATAGAAAAAGATATTTCATAAAAATAGAGATGAAAAAAAAGCTTGGATAGCAATTCTCATACCCGACAAAATAGACTTTAAAACATAGGCTATAATAGGAGTCAAAGAAGAACCTAGTTATCCCACTTCTGGATATTTATCCAAAGAAACCAAAACACTGCTTCAAAGGGTTATGTGCACTGGTATGTTCATTGCAGCATTATTTACAATAGCTAAGGTATGGAAACAATCTGAATCTCCATCAGTGGAGATTCAGTGGATGAATGGATAAAGAAGAGGTGGTAAAGATATACAATGAAATATTACTCAGCCATGAAACAGAATGAAATCTTGCCATCTGCTGTAACATGGATGGACCTAAAGGGTATTGTGTTGAGTAAGTCAGACAGAGAAAGACAAAAACCATATGATTTCACTTGTATGTGGATTCTAGAGAATAGGATAGATGAACAAACAAAACAGAAACAAGCTCATAGATACAGAGAGCATTTTGATGGTTGTCAGATTGAAGGTGAGATAGAGGGATGAGTGAAGGGGGATGGAATAAGAGGTATAAGTTGGTAGTTACAAAATAGTCATGGGGATGTAGAGTATAGCATAGGGTATATAGTCAGTAGTATGTAATAACTATGTATGATGTCAGATGGGTACTGAATTTATTGAGATGATCACTTCATAACTTATATAAATGTCTAATCACTGTATTATACACCTGAAATAAATATAATATTATGTCAACTATAATTTTAAAAAGATAAAAATACTATTGGCAAAAAAGGAAAAAAAAGAATTATATGTTGTACATCTGAAATTAATATTATATGTCAATTGTAAATGAAAAAAAATGTTTTAATTCCAGACTTCTTTCCTGACCTTCTATAAACCCTGGCTTTAGTTTGTTTAAACTGCACATTGTCAAAGAATTAAAGAGATTTTATAGTCTAGCAGAAAAAGATCCTGAAAGCCTTTTTATTTGGTGGCTGTCTCCCAATTAGATGCAAAATAATAAGAAAAACACATTTCATGATGTCTTCAAGTGATTAAACTGAACCTTGTCTATATAAAAGCTAGTCAAAGTTCAGCTGAACTGTGATTATAAGAAAGGCCTTGGGTGTTTTTTGAGGCTGCAAAATACATGGAAAAAAAACTTCGAAGTTCAATGTACTCTGCAAGGAACTATCCCATTCCAGGGGCAAAATGTGGGAGCTATATGTACACAGAAGTACAGTTGCCACAGCTGCTTCTGCAGCCATCACACTCTAGCCCAGCAGGCTTTGATTCTAGGCCAAATAGACACTCATGAGGGAATAAATCTGTGAACAGTTTGCACTATGTAACTGAACCTATTAAAAGAGAAAGCCAGGAGTAGACTTATTCTTCTTACATCATTTTCATAAAAATTAGGAGTTACTGAAAGGTTTTTATGGTGAGTGTGTTCTTTAGATGCACACATGCACATAATCAAAGACACACACCTTTGGACTTCCATTATTGATATCCCTGCTCCATAACCTCTTGAATTTTTTAAGTGCTAACTGACTGTAATTGGTACCAGACACTCACGAATATATTTGTCAGTATTTCCTTTGCACTTCAACCTAGGCTACTTGCTGGTACTCTGACGCCTTGCTGGCTGGCTGATAGTCCCATGAGCAGCAAATATACAGCTGGATATACCATAAAATGGCTTGGGGACACTGAAGCAGATGTGCCTGTGAGCACTGAGTGACAGTACAGACAGCAGGGATCATAGCCACTAATTGGTGGGCTGATTCAGACTGAAATGAAACTCTGTCTTCCCTGTGAGACATGATGTGCTCCAGAAGCTTCTAGGAGATTCTGGACATAGTGCTAGACCCCTCCCTGTTTCCTATTATCCCTTCTCAAAAATTCTCTTGCTTTCCATCTTTAATCCTAACTGTCATCCAATATACATTCACATAATTTCTGTCTCTGTCATTACTAATTTCTCTCTTTCTTCCTCTCTCCAACTTCTGTCTCTCCATTCTTCCCTCTCTCCCTCCTCTACCCATACACCTATACACTAGGTTCTGTAGACACCTAATATGTTTCCCATAAATCTAACAACAAATCCCTGACATCTCAAAATATTACTCATCAGCAAATTCTTGGAAGATAGTCCCTGGGTATAATTTCTATAGCCTGCCACTGTGCCATATGCCATACTGTGCACTTTACTAAGCCTATGTCCCATAAGCCTTCCTAATACTCTCATAGAAACCTCAGTCCCATTATTATTTTCTCCTCCTCTTCCTCCTTTTCCTTCTCCTCTTTCACCTCCTCTATCCTCCCCCCTTCCCCTTCCTCCTTCTTCTTCATCATCATTATTCTTTGCTATGTATGGAGCACTCTTGGGCATGAAAAAGTTAAAAGAGGAATAACTGCACCATAATGTTTTGAATGTGTAATTTGCTCTCTAACAACACTGATCTGATTTTTATTAAATTCCATGGAATAATATTTAAGAGAGAAAAAGTATTGTGTTTGGTCATCAATTGTCTCTTTGCTCTGTAGTGCTGCCACAGAAAACACTTGAAGCCCCGTATCTCATTGGGATTTATCTTTTAGTTGGAAAAAGGGACTTAGCAGACTGCCATAATAGTGCCATCTATGGCTCTTCAGAGCACCTTTGTTTTATAGCTTACTGAAGTATGGGCATGAAAACCATTGAAACAACTGATTCTAGGCACAAGCCATCCTTTATCAATTGCAGCTCAGCAGTCAATAAAGCAATCAGGGAAAATTTAATTAACAATAACACTATTACTGTTTACTAGGTTCACCACTTTTCTGAATGGTGTACGTGCATTATTTCATTTAATCCTTCAACAATCCTATGAAATATATAGTACAGGTGAGAAAATTGAGACATGGAAAGGTTAAGTGACTTCCCCAAGGTTAAACAGCTAATAATTGGCAGACAGAGAAATCAAACCCATGCAGTTTGGCTCCAGGGTAAAAAGACCTTACCAGCTGTGTTAAAGAAGACAGGACATTCAAGTATATTTATCCTATTTACCTAGAGCTGCTCCCATGCCATGTTTGCAAAGTTCCTTTTTCTGGCCATTGGCCATGTGTACAGGAGCCAGTTTGCAAGATATCCTTATCTTTAAGACTTCCTTTGATGTTCATTTGACTCCATCTTCATGTGGAAAAGGGATTTCGAAGGGAGGGAGCTTGGAGAGCAAGTGTCTTTTGCCAAAGACAACATCTATTCTCCTCTACCCCCTCATCTCATGGTCCTTTTAAGAATAGTCCTCTTAGTTTTCTTCTATACCTGCATGAACTTCTAATTAAAAAAAATATTTACTGGGATTCAAATAGATAATTATAGATTCACTTTCATTGGATGTATGGCCCCAAAACCACTTGCATCAGAAGCATTTAGGGACCTTGTTTAAAATGCAGATTCCAGACACCTATCCTAGACCACTTTATTCTTAAGGATAGGATCTATAATCTGTATTTGTAAAATGCTTCCCAGATACCTAATTCTGAGAACCAGCACTCTAAATAAATCAGTATGGTTTGATGTACAAAAGGAGTAATGGTATCAAGTACTGATGACCTAGTGAACCTGGCTCTACAACTAATTTCCTATATGACTTTGAGCAAATCAATTAATTTCTCCAAACTTCAATGTCCTCATCTGTAAAAAGGGGCAATTCTCTTGTTTCCATTCTCTCAAAGTTGTGTACATCGAATGCAAATATGCATGAAAGTTCTTTTAAAGTTTTATAAAAAAATAATACACATTACTATCATGGGTGAGGTCAAAAACCAGACTGAAAAAGGAATGCTATTGGCAAGGACTGAAGGGAGAAGAATCTAGTTTCTTTCTTTTTCCTAGAGTCCAGACAACAGATTATAGTTTTGTGGAATTTTAAGGTTTTTCCAAGTCACAACCTCCCCGCTCCTTCATGCATTCACAGGTGACTGTTAACAGTGAAAGAAGGCTCTTCTCTTCCACCATATTCTTCTGGGTGAAAAAGCTGTCTTAGCTGGTTGAGGTCAGCTCCAGGTGCTAATCAGTGCCCAACAGAGCACTGTCAGTCTGTAAGACACTTCATCTTTCTTTTTATTTATTAGAGGAAAATTTAATTAAACAATAATTATCTGCATACTAGCAGAGGAGGAGAAACAAAACAGATATCTTTGTTCTCATTCATAATTAAGCTTAGGAATGGTATGTGTCACAAGTAGTCATCTTAAAAGACACAGAAAATATTGTTCATTCTTCATGCCTAATGAGTCCAAACATTTGTGTCTGATATAAATGGGGTTATCTACTTATTTTTAAAGTGTATTACTCTAGCCCCCTTCCTTATCCTCCACTCTCCAATGTTTTAGTCAAAGGATTTCAACACTTCTAAGATTCAAGTTGGGTCTAGGATTTTGTCCAAACATCTGGCTTTCAACTTCGGAATGCCTAGGTCATTTCTGCCTCTTGGAAAAGAATGTCTGCCCATTCTTGTCCATTCCCTGAGTGTTCCAACTCAGTGACTTTCTTCTTTGCTATTTTGACTTTCCAATCAGGAAATGAATTTCATTAACTTTAGCTCACAGAGCAGAGGCTGTATCTGAGGTGACTCCAAAATTCATTCAAATATTCCATCCAAAAGCAGGCAAATGCTGTATGGAAAATCACAAAGAGGAGGAAAAAAGAGAAGAGAGATGAAATCAGGCTTTAATGAGCAGTTCAGCCCAGCCAGCCCCTAGGAAGGGAGCCAGTGTTGGTAAACAGCAGCAGCTCTGGGTTTCACAGTCAGTCTGGAATGTACTTCAGTACAGCCCAGCCTCCATCTCGTTAGAGGCCTAGCATTTGATGATTCAGCTGCTTCCTGCTGCCAGGAGAGATCTGGCCAACTGTTTGAAAAACACTGTTTGCCCCAGACCACACTTGTTTTTATTCTCTGCCTGTTGTCAGGGGCCTTTTCTGAAATGTAACACCTCAGGAAATCAGATGTAAACTCTAAAGAGTTTGTGCTGCCTCTTGTTCCCCTTTTTCAAAGGCAATTATACCAAAATAGGAATGGTTGGCAGCAAAGTGCTTGCCTAGTGATGTTAAAAAGCAGACAATGCGTTATCAGGAAATGATCTCTCATTAGATCTCCTTTAGATCAAATGAAAAACATAGTGTGCTAGCAGACTCATCAGACATTAAAGGCACAGTGGAGATATGCCATTGCTGAACTCCTCATGTATCAGTTTGTTCAAAGATGCAGGTTAAAGAGTAATGGAAAACAAACATTTTGGAAAGGAATTGAGCAAGAACCTCAGCTGTAGGCTGGACTCTTGAAATGTTTGTTTCTGAGAAGCCCCTTAGAGCTACAGGTCCAACTTTCTAACAAAGAAAACTGATCCTCAAAGTGAACTGGGCTGCCTCATGCAGAAATAAACATATTGCCTTCAATATAGCTTAGCAGTTAAGAGGATGATCTTTGAAGTCATATTGCCTGAATGCGTATCACATGGATACCATAGGATAAGTCCTCAATAATAGTGTTAATTATTAATGTTCTTAAGGCCCTGAAGGTATTCTAACTAACATCTCTTTTGTGCTGTGTAACACAGTGATTGAGAATACAACTATTTTAGTAAGACAGTCTTGGGTTTGAATCCTAGTTCCACCATTTACTGTTTAGACTTGGGTAAGTTGTCTAACCTCCATAATCCTCATTTTACCCCATCTGTAAAATGGAGATAATAAAGCATAGTTAACCAAGTTAGTAAGAAATAAAAAATGGAACTTCACTTTCCTTAACCCTTAGATGCTTTAATGGGCTCAATAGTCACTTGGAATGGTCAGCTAAAAAGGGAACCAGCTGAAGCCAAACCGGGGTAAAATGGCAATTACCAAACTCCATTTTATGAAAATGCTGGATTGTTGGTCAGACTTTTGGCCCACACAGTACCTCTCGATCTATCTTTCATTCCTCTTGAATGGTGAAAACCTGAATGGAAAGAACAGTGAGGGAAAGAAACAAATTCCTGGCCCCCAAAACCTGACCTGTGGCCTGGCATGGAAACTTGATTTCCCTTTCCAGAGAAGATAGTGTATGTAACCTTGCTGAGAAAAGAAGCCAATTCAAACAGTTGCAGTGATTCTGTACTTCTCTTATGCTTCAGCATGCTCCTCAGCTGAGAAACATTGTGCTTTAGAAAAAAAAAACATGATGCTTCCTTTCTCTTACATTTGCTGTGTAAACAGGAAGAAGGAACCATATTCTCTCTCATTCTTCAAGCAACAAATACACTGAGTTTGAGGAGGACAGCATTGCTTTAGCTCCATCTTGGGGCATGAAAAGAGACTAGATCCAAATAGACAGAGTCTCAAAGAATGATTTAATGTATCACTGGAGAATTTGCCTCCACAGTATTGTAACCTGACTTTTTGCCCAAATCTATAGAATTGCACATGTAAATCCTGGCAAGGAACACCCTTGTGTATGGCTGTGATTCTGTAAAATCCAAACTAATTCTCTCCTTTCTCTTCCTTGATTTCTAGAGTGGTTTTAAAGCAGTTTCAATAGAATTCCTGATTCCTGATTAACTTTGTCTTCCTCAGGCCCATATCAATTCTCTTGCCCCCACTCCCTTCATCTTTATCATCTTCACCAGGTCTGAGAAGATAGTAACACAGACAGCTAGTTAATCTCTTTTGAAAGCCCGGCCTTGCTTCCTAGAGATATAGTCATTAACAACTACTTATTTTTTTTTTAATTTTCAAGGAGACAAAAATATATGCAGGGTCCATTTTCTATTACTATGTAAGAACAATAAGATGCCATATAATGTAAGTTCTTAGCATTTTAACAATACAAAGCAGTGAACAATTATAGTCACTGTAAATAGCAGTCCACTGGACTGTGATTCTTAATAGTTATTCATAGGGTACAACAGAATACAGAATAGACTATTCTGGTAGAGAGATTTCTGTGATTCATTGTCCAAAACCAACCTGAGGTGCGCAGTGAAGCTTGCTGGGCTGTGGTAGAAATAGCATAAGCGGATGCTATTAGCACTGGTTCAAAGAAGAGCAAGACATATCAGGATAGAGGCTTTAAGGATGGTCACACTTTGTCCTTGTGGGGTGGGAGAAGAGGAGATTGGTTCTTAGAGGTAAAGTGTCTACCCTCTCAGATCTGTGGGTCCAAAACCTTGAGAGACAACTTACTTAATGATAATCGAGCCCCATATAACTGATTTAAAGCATTATAAATCTGAACTGAACTAAAATCCAGACCTAAACATCCAGTTTTCTATACAGGATAACTTCTTCTTTCTTGTTGTTGTTGTTGTTGTTGTTGTTTTTCAGTAAACATTTATTAAGCATTGTTCTAGGTCCTTTGAATACAGAGTTGAGTCAGATGTACTTGCTGGCTTTAAGGAGTTTAGTTTACTTAAAATAAGATAGAATATCATAGGCGTTATTACAGAGAACTAGAGATCTTCATGAACTATAACTCTTTATCCTAAATCTCTGACATGAATTGCAGACAGCTATTCCTTCAACTGTCTACCTGAGATCCCCACTGAAATACATAATGTGCAGCTCAAATTTAATATGTCCAAAACTAAACTCCTTATTCATTGCTCAAAGCTGCTCCTTCTGCTGAATTCCACATGGCAAGAAATTGCAACTCCAATCTCCCAGTTGTTCATTCAAAAACCTTGAAATTATTATTCTCTCTCTCTTCCTCTCTTCCTCACTTCTTTTTTTTAAATTAATTTTATTGGGGTAACATTGATTAATACAATTATATAATTTTCAGTTGTACATTAAAATTTGACATCTGTATATTCTATTGTGTTTACCATCCAAAGTCTAATTTCCTTCAGCTACCATATATTTCATCACCTTTACCCACTTTACCCTCCCCCTGAACCCTTTATTTGACCCGCTTTACATTGTCTACCTCCCCAGTCCTAACCTACCCCACTAGTAACCAATATAGTCTCTGGTAAACACTAGCCTATAGTCCATGTCCATGAGTCTCTGTTTGTGCTGTTCATTTGTTGCTTTTAGGTTTATATCCCACATAAAAGTGATATCATATGATTTTCATCTTTTCCTCTCTGACTTTTTTCGCTTAGCATGATTATCTTGAGGCCCATCCATGTTGTCGCAAATGGCAGTATTTCATCTCTTCTTATGACTGAGTAAAATTCCATTGTACATATGTACCACTGCTTCTTTAGCCAATCATCTATCGTAGGATACTTTGGTTACTTCCATGCACTGGCCACTGTGAATAATGCTGCTATGAACATCAGTGTGCAAATATCTTTATGGATGTGGGTTTTCAAGTCTTTGTGGTAAACTCAGAAAAGGGATTACTGGATCATATGACAGATGATTTTCTTAGTTTTTTGAGGAACCTCCATCCTGTTTTCCATAGTGGCTATACCAATTTGCAGTCCCACCAGCAGAGTATAAGGATTCCTTTTTCTCCAAATCCTCTCCAGCATTTGTTATTACCTGTCCTGTTGATTACAGCTATTCGAACAGGTGTGAGATGGTATCTCATTGTGGTTTTGATTTGCATTTCCCTAATAGCTAGAAATGTTGAGCATCTTTCCATATATTTGTTGGCCATTTGTATGTCCTCTAGGGAGAAGTGTCTGTTCAGGTCCTTTGCCCATTTTTTTATTGGATCATTTGTTTTTGTTTGTTTGTTTTTTGTTTTTTTTTGTTTGTTTGTTTGCTGTTATTCAGTTGTATGAGTTCTTTGTATATTTTAGATTATTAGGCCCTTACCTGAGGTGTTGCTTACAAATATATTTTCCCATTCAGATGGTTGTCTCTTTACCTTGTCAATGATTTCTTTTGCTGAGCAGAAGTTTTTTTAGTTTGATGTAGTTCCATTTATTTATTTTAGCTTTTATTTCCCTTGCTTTTGAGATCAAATTCATAAAATCCTCTTTAAGTCTAAGTCCTTGAGTTTTGTTTCTATGTTTCCCTCTATACATTTTATTGAATCAGGTCTTATGTTCAGGTCCTTAATCCATTTTGAGTTAATTTTGGTGTGTGGTGATAGACAACAGTCTAGTTTCATTCTTTTGCAGGTGGCTTTCCAATTTTCCCAGCACCATTTATTGAAGAGGCTTCCCTTTCTCCACTGTATGTTTTTGGCTTCTTTGTTGAAATTATTTGCCCGTATAAATATGGGTTTACTTCTGGAGTCTTGATTCCATTCCACTGGTCCATGTGTCTGTTTTGCTGCCAATACCATGCCATTTTGATTACTGTCACTTTGTAGTATAATTTGAAGTCGGGCATAGTCATGTTACCAGCCTCGTTCTTTTTCTTAAGGATGGCTTTGACATTTTGGAGTCTTTTGTGCTTCCATACAAATCTGATCATTTTTTGTTCTATTTTTTTTTAAAAAGCCAATGAGATTGTGATGTGGATTGCATTAAATCTGTATAATGCTTTAGGTAATATGATCATTTTAACTATGTTGATTCTTCCAATTCTGGAACACAAAATATCTTTCCATTTATTTGTATCTTCTTTGATTTTTTTTTAAATAGGGTCTTATTGTTTTCATTATATAGGTCCTTCACTTGGTTTGTTAAATTTATTCCTAGGTATTTTATTTGTGTTGCAATTGCAAACAGAATTATTTTTTCCACTTCTTTTTCTGACGCTTCTTTATTAGAGTATAGGAACACTATGAATTTTTGAATATTGATTTTGTGTCCAGAGACTTTACTGTATTTGATTCTTGTTTCTGGTAGTGTTCTTGTAGAGTCTTTAGGGTTTTCTACATAGAGAATCATGTCATCTGCAAATAGTGACAGTTTGAATTCTTTGTTTTCTATTTGGATACCTTTCATATATTTCTCTTGTCTGATTGCACTTGGAAGGACGTCCAATATTATATTGAATAACAGTGGTGATAGTGGACAGCCTTCCTTTGTGCTTGATCTTAAAGGAATGATTTTTAGTTTTTTACCATTAAGTATAATGTTGCCTGAAGGTTTGTCATAGATGGCCTTTATTATGTTAAGGTACTTTCCTTCTCTTCTGATTTTGTTAAGTGTTTTGATCTTAAATGGATGCTCTATCTTGTCAAAGGATATTTCTGCATTTATTGATATAATCATGATTCTTATTTTTTAATGTGTTTATGTGGTGTATCACATTAATCAATTTGCACATGTTGATCCATCCCTGTGCCCCTGGAATGAAGACCACTTCATCCTGGTGTGTAATCTTCTTAATATGTTGCTGTATTCGGTTCACTGGTATCTTATTTAGGATTTTTGCATCTGTGTTCATGAGAGATATTGGTCTGTAGTTTTCTTTTTTGTGTGTGTTATTTTTATCAGGATTTGATATCAGGGAAATATTGGTCTCATAGAATGAGTTGGGAATTTTGAGTCCTCTTCAACTTTTTGGAAGAGTTTGAGGAAAATAGGTATTAAATCTTCTTTGAATGTTGGTAGAATTCACTGGTGAAGCCATCTGGTCTTGGACTTTTACTTTTTGCTAGGGTTTTGATGATTGTTTCAAATTCCATACTGCTGATCAGGCTATTTAGATTATTCAGATCTTCTTGATTCAGTCTAGAAAGGTTGTATTTTTCTGAGTACTGCTCCATTTCTTCTAGCTTATTAAATTTGGTATTATATACTTTTTCATATCATTCTTGTAAGATCCTTTGTATTTCTGCGATGTCAGTCATAATTTCCTCTCTTTCATCCCTGATTCTGTTTATTTATGTCCTTTCTCTTTTTTCTTTAGTGAATCTAGCCAGGAATTTGTGAGTTTTATTAACCTTCTCAAAGAACCAATTCTTTGTTGCATTTAATTTTTCTATTGTTTGTTTGTTTTCAATTACATTTATTTCTGTTCTACTTGTGATTATTTCTTTCCTTCTGCTGACTTTAGGCTTCATTTGTTCTTCCTTTTCTAGTTTTTTTAAGATGAAGCATTAATAGTTTATTTGGGTTCGTTCTTGTTTTTGGAGATAGGCCAGTAATGAACTTTCCTCTTATGATCACTTTTGCCGTGTCCCAAATGTTTTGATATGTTGTACTATTATTATCATTCATTTGTATGTATCTCTTGATCACTCTTTTTATTTCTTCTCTGACCCAGTTATTCTTCAGCAAGTAGCATGTTGTTTCATCTCCATGTATTTGTGGTCCTTCCTGATTTCTTTCTGCAGTTGATCTCTAGTTTCAAAGCATTATGATCAGAAAATATAGTTGGTATGATTTCAACCCTCTTACATTTGTCAAGGCCATCTCTGTGTTCCAGTATGTGGTCAATTCTTAAGAATGTTCCATGTACCTTAGAGAAGAATGCATAAGCAGCTGTTTTAGGAGGGAAGGCTCTGTAAATGTCAACTATGTCCAGTTGGTCTAATGTGTCATTTAAGGATGTTATTTCCTTATTGATTTTCTGTTTAGAGGATCTGTCCATATCTAAAAGTGTGGTATTTAGGTCCCCTACTATGGTAGTGTTTTGGTCCATTTCTTCCTTTAGTTCTGTTAGTAATTGCTTTACATATTTCCAGGCTCCCTGATTGGGAGCATAGATATTAATAAGTGTTATGTCTTCTTGGTGCATGGTTGTCTTTATCATTTCGAAGTGTCCCTCAGCATCATTCTTTACCTTTTTTTTATTTTGAAGTCTATTTCGTCTGATATTAGTACTGCTACTCCTACTTTTCTATGAATGCCATTTGCTTGATATATCATTTTCCATCCATTCACTCAGAGCCTATTTTTGTCTTCGGAGCTGAGATCTGTCTCCTGGAGACAGTATATGGTTGGGTTTTGTTTTTTGATCCATTCTGCAACTCTGTGCCTTTTTATTGGTTAGTTCAATCCATTTACATTTAGGGTGATTATTTAAATATGTGGTCTTCTTATAGACATTTTATCTTTTGCTTTCCTGTAGCTTGTTCTTTCCATTGCTTCCTTGTCCTTGTGCTTCTGTTTTCTTTATTTTGGTTGGCTTTTGTGTGTTTTGCCTCTGGTCCTTCTTGTTTTATGTTATATACTTCAATTCTGAATCTTTGGCATGTGGTTACCATTTGAATATGTAAAGAATAGTTATATGTATACAGTCATCCATTTTTTATGTGCATGCCTTATCTCCATTCCCCTTTGTGAATTTGGATCTTTGAATCCTCCCCTTTTCAGTCATTGTTATCTCAATTTGTTCCTATGTATCTTCTTATAACAATTCTCTTATTATTATTTAAGCTTATAATGCCCTCTTCTTAGTAAGGGTTGCACTCCTCTGCTTCTATTTGCTAATAGTCACTTTTCTCTTTATTATGTATTTTTTTGTTAGTTTGTTTTAGGTAACTGACCCCTTTCAGTATTTCCTGTAGTGCAGGCCTCGTAGTAGAGAATTCCCTCAATTTTTGTATGTCTGGAAAAGTCTTAATTTCTCCTTCATAGTTTAAAGAGAGCTTAGCTATATACATTATTCTAGGCTGGTAGTTCTTTTCATTTAATAATTTAAATATTTGATTCCATTCCTTTCTGGCTTGTAGGTTTTGTGCTGAGAAGTCCGAGGATAATCTACTGGGTTTAACTTTATATGTTACCAGGGTTCTTTTCTCTCTGACTGCCTTGAGAATTCTGTCTTTGTCACTGATTTTTGATAATTTTAATACAATGTATCTTGTTGAAGGCCTTTTTGGGTTGACATAATTGGGTTTTCTGTTGACTTCTTGAATTTCAAGCTCCAGCTCATTCTTTTACTTTGGAAAATTCTCGTATTTGTCTGAAAATCCTTTCTAATCCTGGTTCTTTTTCCTTGCCTTCAATAATGACTATTATTCTCATGTTTCCTCTCCTGATGGTATCAGCTAGTACTTGAGTTTCTCTTTCATTATTTTTCATTCTTCGGTTTCTCTCTTCTTCCTTCTGACTTATCTCTAGATTTATGTCTTTGGCTATCACTTATCCTTTCCTCCATTTGGTCCACTCTTATTCCCCAGACTTGCTATTTCATTTTTCAACTCTTGCAGTGTGTTCTTCATCTCCAGTTCTTTTTGGTTCTTTTTGAGGGTTTTAACCTTCTTGCTTTGCTCATCTAGTTGTTTTTTCAATTCCTTAAATTGTTGTTTTGTTTTGGATCTCACTGAGTTTTTTCAAAAGTACCATCTTGAATTCTCTGTCGTTTAAGTCACATATTTCTATGTCTGTAAGCTTATTTTCTGGAGATTTTTCTCTTACTTTCTGAGATGCCATGCCATCTTGGTTGTTCATGGCGTTTAATGGACTATTTCTCCACCTAGGCATTAATGGAAGTGTATTACTGTTTTTCCAGAAAGGTTATATAAAGGTCTCTCTTTTGCCTTTTGCAAAGAAGGTGCTTTTCTTTTGGTTTCCAGTAGGTGGCTGTCTAATCCTCTTGGATCCCTGCTTTATAGAAAATCTTAATGACGCTTTTTAAATTTTCTTGTAGATATTTAATCACGCTTGTTATCCTCAGTTTCAGTCCCTGTCAGTGTCAGTGACAGTCTCTGCAGCATTTGCTCAGGTTCCCCTGGAGCTCCGCTATCATTGGTCTCAGAGGGTATGGGGAGAGGGGCCTTCTGGATTGGGGGTTCGGGGCTACAGCTCAACCTCAGTTTTATAGCCGCAGCCGGCAAAAATCAACTGTTATTCCTCTGTGGTCCCGTCCCACTTCTCTGCTTTCTTCCCTGATGACTGGGCCCTACAGTTTGCCCAGGTAAGGCTGTTTGGAGAACTTGCCACAGGAACTTGCTTATCCTTCTCCCTTTCCCCTCGTCTTGCTGGGTTCCCGGGGCTGCGAGATGCAGCTACTTTATTACTCCTGGTCCACTGCCCAATACCCGGGGTTCTGACCTGTGGTAGTTCTTATGCACAGATCCCACACTCAGATGCGCTGGCATGCAGTTTGGGTGTTTTTCTTTTTTGTTGTTGAGTTTTAGATATTCAGCTTATTGTCGTTTCAAGGGGGAAAGATCTGGAGAAGTCTCTCACTCTGCCATGTTTCCAAAGATCTCTGTGTTTTAAAAGCACATACCATACCATAGTGTCTTTCACATAGTAGATGTAATGTTTGTTAATTCACTTCTGGTCTTATTAAACACAGGAAATATTTGTATAACCATAAGTCAGGGGAGGTAAACAAAAGAGAGGAACTCAAACACTTAAACACAATTAAGTCATATTGAAGGGCAAACACAAAATTAATATTGCTATTCTTAATCACCTTCCTCACTTCTCACTCTCCTTCATGTCCCCCCTCCACCCTTGAAAGTCATCCAGTTTGATCTTCAAATCAATGCATTAGAGCTGGCTGCCTTCCTGCCTTAGGACTTCATCCAAACTACACCCACACAAGCCACATGTGTCTACTCCCTCTTGTATCTTATTAAAGGCCATGTTGCTGATCCAAACAGAATAGGAAAATTATGTCTGGGAAGAAGAGTATATGCCTAGATACATTTGACTAGGCCAGAACTTGCTTGTCTACAGAAGTTTTCTGAGAATCCCTCCAATAAAAGAGTGAATTCTAGTTCCTAGCCTCTCAATATAATCTGTAATAAAGTTACATTTTGTTGCACTTTATACTCTCCAAAGAAGTTTTGAAGATGTTATCTTATGTGATACTCACAAGAAAATTGTGAGCTAGACAGACCATTCATTCAGTAAGTATTTAATGCATACTATTATATGCCAGGCCTTGTGTGAAGCCTTGGCTTAAGCATATAAATAAGGTTGACTGCTACTCATCCTTCCAGTCTCAACACAAATGTCATTTTTTTTCAGAGAGAACTTTGCTTCCCCACCTCCACTTATCATATCTTGCTTGTATCCATCACAGGACTTATCATAATTTAACTATAGATTTATTTGTTTATTGTTTGGCTTCTCTTTTTTCACTGTTAGCTTTAAGAGGGTTGAGACTCTCATGTTCTCCACTGAATCCCCATACAAAACACGGTGGAAAAGAGTTCAAAGTCTGGTAAAGAAAAACAGACAAGCATACACATAAGTATAACAGACACATGCTGATGCCTTGGAAAATGACTGTTTAGAGTAGAGGCCTAACAACAGGAGGAACAAATTCTACTTTTATGTGTCAGAAAAAACTTCCCTAATGGGGTTAAACTTGAGCTGAATATTGAAAGATTCTAAGGGAACAAAAATGGGTAAATACTCCCCAAAATTGAAAGCAACATAGACAATAGCTTGGAGGCACAAAGCAGCATGCCACATTCTAGGAACTATATATATTATTGTTATTTCTAGAGCATGTAAGGATGAAGTAAAGGGTGTGAGCTAGTGAGAGATGAGCTTGAAGTAAGCAGGAGCCATGTTAGCAAGAGGACCTTGAATGCTGTACTACCCAATTTGAATTTTATTCCATTCACAAAAACAACAGCTGCTATTTGTTCATTACTTCCATTCATAATAATAATAGCTACTATTTATGGATTACTAATTTTGACCTGAGTACTTTATATTTTCTTTACAAAAGCTATTATGGAAAATTTGACACACATATAAAAGAATGATATAATGAACTTCCATGTGTCCATTACCCAGCTCTAACAATTATCAATTCATGCCAATTGTTCCACTTATCCATTGCTGCATAAAGAACTACCTTCCAAACTTAGTAATATAAAAAAAACAACAAGAAATTTGGGCAGAACAATCCTGTTCCTTGTAACACTAAGTCCCCTGAGTAGTATTTGGATGATGGATGCACTAGTATGGAGGGTCCAAGACAGTTTCACTCCTAGGTTTGGTGGCTTAATGAGAATGGCTGGAAGATTGAGATGAGCTAGAACACTGACTGGAATACATAAATGTAGGCTCTCTGGTATGGCAATCTCATGGTAGTCAGATTTCTTGCTAGTTTCTCCCTCAGCAAGTGTCCTAAAAGAAGGTGGAAGCTTCATGACTTTGTCTGATCTTACTTTAAAAGTCATAGTATAGCATGACTTCTGCCACATTGGTGATGAGTGAGTTATAAGGCTTGCTGAGATTTAAGGGAAGCAGAATTAGATGCAATAGCTTAAAGGTTGCCTCTGGCAACCACCAATCTGCTTTCTGTTTCTATGGTTTTATCTATTCCGGCTAATTCATATAAATGGAATCACATGACCCTTTGTGTCTGGCTTCTTTTACTTAGCATACTGTTTTCAAGATTCATCCATCTTGTAGCATATATGAGTACTTTAATCTTTTTTATAACTGAGTAATATTCCACTGTATAGATGTTTTTTTCCACTTTTTAGTTATTATGAATAATGCTACTATGCTCATTCCTGTATATATTTTTTGTGACCTTTTGTGTCTGGCTCTTTCACTTGCCATGTTTTATATATCCAATGTGTTTGTTTAGGCTCTCATCTTAAAGTGGAGAGATGGCAAGGTCACACTGTAGAAGAGCATGTGGGATGGGAGATATCATTGCAGTAATATTTGGAAAACACAGTCTGCCACACCAATCTTGTTATGTCTATACCCCCCTCCACACCCTACTCACTGTCATGGACTATTGGGAAGTAAATCCCAGATATCATCTGTGAAATTTCTGCATATAAGCACTCATTTAATCCTCACCCTGCCCCTATGAGGTTAGATATTTTTATTGCCATTTTATGAATGAAGAAACTGAAACTGAAAGAAGTTTGAGTCACTTACTAAAAATCACAAAACTAGTAAGTGGTCCAGGCAAAACTTGAACCTAATATGTTTGATTCTAGTACCTATGTTCTTACCATATTGCTATTTCATAATGGGAAGCTTCTGGGGGATTTTAAATAGAGAACATGATCAGCTTGGCCTATTGAAAAGATTTTCCTAGTCACAATGTAGAAGGTGGATTGGGAGGGGCCAGAGTTGAGAAAGAGAAACTAACTAAGAGGCTATAATTAGTCTAGGCCACTGCTTCTCAAATTTTAATGTTTATATGATTCACCTAAAGATCTTGTCAAAAATGCAGATTCTGTTTTCATAGATCTGGTGTGGAGCTTGAGATTCTGAATTTCTAGCAAGCTGCTGCTTGGCTATAGACCATATTTTGGTTAGGAAGGGCCCAGGCTAAGGATGATGAGAGCCTGAACTACAGAAGTGATACTGGGAAAAAGCGGGTAGGAGAAAAAAGAAAATAGAATCTATAGGAATGTTTTATCAACAGGTAAAGCATCCTCATTTTCCAAATGATTCATTGGGAAAGTTAAGATAGCTCAAAAATTATATACCCAGTTAGCAATTAAAGCTATGACCAGACCCCAAACCTGCCAATTTCTCATCCCACTTATTTGGCCACCCAAGGGAAGTCACATAATACAGCTACAAAGCATTAGTGTTCCAAGTAAAATCAAACAATGAACATCTTTTATCAATGAATTACACACAAAATATAGTTCACATTTGTTCCATCTTAAATTCATCTCCCTTAGAATGATTTACCATATGATTTATTTACCTATGTTAAATTAAAATATTGGAGCATTGTATGGTGTTTAATTAAGAATACTATGATATCCAGGAGTTATGCTACTGAGTCACAGGACACTTCTATCCTGAGTTTGATGGAGGAAAGTCTTTACAAAAAGGGTAGTATTTGACCTGGATCTCACAGGATGGGAAGGATCTAGACAAGATGAAAGTAATGAGGAAGGCATTTGCAGAGGCAGAATGGTGGAGATAAGATCCAGAGGCAGGAAAATAAATACTGTGAACTGTACATATAAGTTAAATGGTAAGGCTCTGTTCACTTTTCTGAAAACAAAATCAGTTATCACAGAAAGGGGAAACCACAGGTGACTTTTTCTGCACCAGTTATTTGGGAGAGAAATCCTATTGCAGTAGAATGCCTACTATTTGGAGAGGTGAGAGGTGAAGGCAGGGTTGGGGACAGGATAGGAAGTGACATCAAAGAGATGAATATCATATTCAGATAGCTATCCATCTATCTGAATGGGCATGTGTTTAATGAATGACTAGTCCACCCCTGGAAGAGCAGGGAGGCCCTCTTGCTATTGTTCTTACCCTGAAAACTCCCCACCCCAAGCCCAGGAAACATTAAGAAATACAGGGGTTCTATGTTTTACCATCTGAGTAATTGCCAGACTGTTTTCAGAAGCATCTATACCATTTTACAATCCCACTAGCAATGTATGAGGGTTCTCATTTCTCTACATCTTCACCAACACTTGTTATTGTCTTTTTGATTATATCCATCCTGGTGGGTGTGAAGTATTATCTCACAGGGGTTTGCATTGACTGTTGGGTAAGGTCATTAAGATGTGACCACTGGTGTTACCCACAAGGTAGACCCAGGCAACTGGAGGCTCCCTACCCACTCCTCTGTGCTTGGAATGTGCACTCTGCTTGCCTTCCTTGCTCTCAGAGGCTGCTCCAAGAAGACAGCCTTGAGATAGAAATCTGGTGTTGAGACCATCTTGACTGCATATGTGATTAAACCCAGTTAAGGTCTCCTGTGTACATGATTTACCCAAGTTAAGGCCTCTGTATAAACTTTTAAAATTTGGCCAGTAGATATGGAAAACTACATGTCTTGAAGTTGCCCAAGACAAACCTTGTAAGTTCCCTTGCTTATTAAAACTGCTACCTACCAATCTGAAGTGGTCTGCCTTTTTATTCAGTCTCTCCTTGACCTTAGCTATGGGGGCTGGTTTCAGATTACACCTAGAAAGCTCCCTGCCATGACACTGAGGCCCAACATTTGCATTTCCCTGATGGTTAATGATGCTGAAAACCTTTTAATGTGCTTATTTGCAACTGGCTCTTAAGAGCTGATTATAGGCATCTCTTCCCACTTCTGGTAACATGGAATTACCATGTGACCCAGCAACTCTATTCCTAGGTACATACCCAAGAGAATTGAAATGCTCATACGCAAATATATATATATATATACAGCAATGTTCATGGAAGTATTATTCATAATAACCAAAAATAGAAAAAGCCCACTCAAACGTCCATTAACTGAAGAATGGATACAAAAAAACTAAGAATTGAATTACCATATAATCCAGCAATCCCTCTACTGGGTATTTTCCCCAAAACCTGAAAACATTTATCCACAAAGACATAATCATATCTGAATGCTATGTTCAAAGCAGCATTATTCACAGTAGCCAGGACATGAAAGCAACTGAAGTGTCCTATGATAGATGACTGGCTAAAGAAGTGGTGGTACATATATACAATGGCATAATACTCAGTCATAAGAAGAGATGAAATACTGCCATTTGTGACAAGATAGATAGACCGCAAGATAATAATGCTAAGCAAAATAAGCCAGACAGAAAAAGTTGAAAATCACATGGTATCACTTATATGTGAGATATAAACCTAAAAGCAACAAATGAACATGACAAACAATCATACTCACGAACATGGACAGTGGATTATTGGTTACCAGAGGGTAGGAGGAGAAGGGGAAGGTAGATAGGAGTAAAAGGAGTCAAATATTTGGAAGGAAATCTATCTATCTATATATCTATCTATCTATATGCAATATATATATATATGACATACTGCTGAATTGTACACTTGAAATTTATTGGATTTTGCTGATCAATGTGACCCCAATAATTTTTAATTAAAAAAAGAATGGATAAACAAAATGTAGTATGTGGTATATCTATAAAATGGGATATTATTCAACCATAAAAAAGAATGAAGTACTGATATATACTATGAGATGGATGAATCCTGTAAATATTATGCTAAGTGAAAAAAGCCAGACACAAAGGGTCACAGGATTCCATTTATATGAACTATCCAGAATATGTAAATTTATAGAAACCGAAAACCTATTGATGGTTGCCAGAGGCTAGGGGTAGGGCAAAAGTTAAGATAGCTCAAAAATTATATACTGAGTTAGCAATTAAAGCTATGACTAGACCCCAAACCTGCCAATTTCTCGTCCCACTTATTTGGCCACCCAAGGGAAGTCACACAATACAGCTACAAAGCTGGATATGGGGTTTTATTTTGGAGTGATGAAAATATTTTGTAACTAGATACATGTTGCTGAATTGTTCACGTTAAAATGGTTAATTTTATATTAAGTTCACTTCTAATAAAATTAAGAGCCAGGTGGTGCTGCCTAAAGACTTTGTTCCTCCAAAGTCAGGAAGATCCTACCATTTATGCCTTATAAAAGTTACATGCTGCTGCTTGAGGCAGTTAGTACAGAAATAACTAGCAACTTAAACAGGAAGGGGTGAACCTCTGGAGAGTAAAAATTCAATATCTCAAACATATTATTCCATAACTCTGTCTATATTCCTACTCACATTTATTGTTATCTTACTTAATTCTTACAACTTTACATGTGAAAAAATTGAAGACTAGATATAACCTAACCAAGATCATACACAGCTAAGAAGTGTCAGAGATGGGATTTAAACTTAGGTCTAACACAGCCTGTGCTTACATTCAAATGGAAGCCTAGGGAATTCACTGGGGTGGCACACAACCATGCTCTTTTGTTAACCCCAGGCCTCTATGGTGAGTATGGCTGCTTGCCAAAGACTTCAGTCTCATTTAAGAATTGGTGGCCTTGGGACCTTCTGAGGAACTGTGGGGCTGTAGAGCTACTTCACTGTAAGAAATGATCTGGTCAGGACCATGGGGCTTGCTCTGAGTCTTCCTTTGGCATTTTTCAGAAAATTCAAAGAAGAATTTAAATAGTTCAGGGTGTTGCAGGTAGCTGAAATATGTATCACTTGCAGGGGCCTAAAAGACTATCTTTTCTAAAAACCTTACCTGATTAAGAAATGGAAGCTTATAGAAGGGAAATGACTTGCCTGAGATCACAGAGCTATTTCAGTCAAGAACCAAGACTAAATGAAAAAGTAACTGGAAGAAGTTTGTCTTCATCCTCAATTCCCCATTTCCTATTTTTCCTTTTCTCATGCTCCTTCCTCAGTTCTCTAGTCTGGATATGCTTTAAACAGAGAGAGTCTAGTATGCTTATTCAAAACAAGGTATAATAAGGTATACCTAAAAAAAATGGAAAAACCTCTATTATAGAATTTTCATGTATATTATTTATTTATAAGTTTATTAAAGTTATATTTTACTTATTTGCTTGCTTGTTGCTAGAATATTTTAAAGCAAGCTCTAGACTGCAAGGTGTATATTCTTAAAGAAAAGTAGTATGATATAGTAAAACAAAAACAAACATAAAGCCTACACTGGGCTGAAGGTAGGGCACCTAGGCCTGTTTTACTTAGCTCTGCCACTCACTAGCTATATATGATCATGGGAAAGTTGTTTAATCCTTTAGTCTAAGACTTCTTTCCCTAAGAAAGCATAAAACTAGACTTTACAATTTTATAACGTTAAAATTCCATAACTATTAGAACTCTTCTAAGGAAATTTAAAAGGAGACAGGTGTTTATATACTTCAGTTATCTGGCAAAGGAAAGTGGTTTTGGGGAGCATTAGTTAGAGCTGTGGGTTTAGGAGAGGAATTGTTCAGAGGTCTTCAAGTTACTCTTTGAAGGCAGCTGCCACAGAAGGCTGATCTTGACTATAACCATGAAGTGTGGCTCTAGGAAATACAAAATTATGCCATCATTCCTCTACTAGTGGAGTTTCAGGATAAGTTATTTAAATAGCCTAAATTAAACTGGGCAACTGTACTGTAAGGAATGTTTTCCAGCTTCAGACAAATGTCCATTTTCTGAAATACCTGAACACTCCACAATTTTTTAACCATAAGATTTCTTCCTCTCTCCCTTTTTTCCTTCCTTTCCTTCCCTTTCTTCCTCCCCTTTTCTCCCTCTTACTCACTCCCCACTTCTGTGGGGTTTGTAGGTTAGTGAAAAGCAATTTTTTAGAAGTTGAATGCTGCCATCTGCTGGTTAAGTAGCAGTACTGAGCTGGAACGGGGAAGTTTTTCTGCCAGATCCACAGACCCACAGCAAAAAACAAAAAAAAAACCCACACCAATCTGCAGTAAAAGAGGTCAAAAATGTGCTGACAGAAAGAAATCTAATTACAGGTGGTGAACACACAATGCTATATATATATACATACATATAACATATATATATGCCTTACTGTTGAATTGTACACTTGAAACTTACTAAATTTCATTAACCAATGTCACCATAATAAAAATAAAAATAAATAATAGTTAATTACTTAAATTTAATTGATTAATTTAATTAAATTTTTAAGGCCCCATACAACTAAAGGCACTGGATTTACAAACCAAAAAGCAACTTAAATACTTTTATGACATTATTTTACCCATAACTGTATTTATTTTTTCTGATAGAAATGTGATTATTTCAGAAAATTCGTAAAATCTGAAAAAGTGGATGTGAAAAAACACCAATCTCTAACAAAATTCTTAGTTCTCAAATTCAAACACAGGATGGTGCATTTTTTCCAATCTTTGTTTAATGCATTTGTTGCAATTTTTTTTATTCAAAATGCATTTTTTCATGACTCTGACCTTCCATTAATGACAAATATTTGTTACCACCTTCTATGTAACAGGTATTGTATTAGGCACTGGAAATAAAACAGAGAAAAAAAAATCAAGAAAGTCCCTGCCCATTCCCTTGTGCTTACAGTCAAGGGTACGAATGACAATAACCAGATGAAGATATAATTAAATGTTAGATAATGATAAATGCTATTTTAGATAGGGTGGTCATGGAAGGTCCCTCTGAGTTGTAAGAAGTGATATTTGAGCAGAAATTTGAATGAAAAGAGGGGGAAGCGTCTTCTAGAGGGAAAAGTGTTCTAGGCTAATGGAAAGGCAAGTGCAATTGCTCTGAGGCAAGACTATGCCTAACTCTTAGAGGCATAACAAGGAAGATAGTGTGGCTGGAAATATGTATAGAAGAAGAAAACTGGAAGGAAATAAGAGAAGCATAGCCAGAGATCAAAGTATAAAAAGGCCAAATAATACACACATAACTTCATAGTGTTTCCTCTTTTTAAACCCATGTAACATAACACAGCTGAAACAAAGGAACAAAAGGACATCACCAGAAGGGACAACAATACTGAGGCAAAGCCATGAATGCTATAGAGGGTTAAGAGCATGGGCTCTGGAACTTGAGAGATCTGGGTTCAAATGCCAGCTCTGCCACTTACTTCTATAATCTCCCCTTCCACAACCAATGAATAGCATGTAATAAGTTGGTACATACTGGGCCCTATCGCTAGGAAACCTAAGATCAGATATAGGTGCCTGCATTGAGAGTGCTGCAGGTGAACAAAGCAGAAGGTCCTCCAACATTCACTATTATATACAGGATAGAGTATTAGAGTGGGAATGTAGTTGAGGGGAGAGATGCAGGGCATTTGACATATGTAAAAGTTAACAAGTAGAAAGATTGAAACAGATGGAGAGAGACAGGAAATAGGCTCTTCAATATCACTTGGTCTTGGGTAGATTTTTAGTTACCACTAAGGTGCAGTATGCTATATAATCTCAGACTTTAGCATGAATTCCACAAATTGCTGGGGCCTACACCCAGAGCTTCTGATTCAGTAGGTCTAGGGTGAGGCTTGAGAATGTGCCAGGTTCCAGCTGATGATGCTGGTTTGAGGACCTCACTTGAAAAATTAATGGCATGATTACTGCCAAATGAGGCAAAATGGAAAATTCAGTCAGCTTGTTTCTTTGTTCATGTATTGACAAATGGCTAGTGTTTATCTTGGCATTGACTGAACCGGTAGTTTATGCTCTTGTACTTCTTATGTTATTCAAGGTAGAGAGTAAAAGAGCTATGAGTTATATGGCCAGTGTTTAATATAGAAAAGAGACCGTTTGAAGCTTGGAAAATATTGCTAGGTTCATTGACTTATGCTTTTTCTCTTTACACATTATTATCCATTACCAAACAAGGCATTGAAAACAGTATCTCTCTCCTATATTCTCTGTTGATGAGGGTATGTGAAAACAAGCCTTTCGGATTCTGTACAGCGATTTATAAATATGTGTAACATTCTAAATAAGTACTATTTTATTTAGCAATTCTACTTCTAGAACATGATCATATGGAATGAATTGAAGATGTACTGCAAAGATATAGGTACATGGATGCTCATCTTGAAGCTGCAGCTTAACTAAAAAGATAACATTTAAAGTTAAGGGTAGATATGTGGAAGCTTGCATATTATTTGTAGTTAAGCTTTATGGTTCCTTGAGATGAAATCTTAGTCAATAATCTGCTTTTGTAAGCAATATCCAGTTCTCAAAAATGTAAGAATAATAAAGCTGTACTACAGTGATTTAAAGATAGTGATTTTACAAACAGTCATGAGATGTTCATTTAGTTGTTTTGAAGGAATCAGGAGACCAACTGAATCTAGGATAACATAGAGGAAAGACCCTGACTCCAAGAAGTCTACAATTAACAGAAGACTCCTTAGATACCGCAGCAATGTAGAAGAATTGATGCAAGATTCCTGCAAAACAACTGCCCTGTACCCCAAACCATTAATCTCCTTTACCAAGATTTAGAATTACTTAGCTCCTCTCTCTTTGCAAGGAAAGTTTCCTTTCAAACTCCTTAAAACCCATCATCTTTTCCCCCTCAAGCACATGGATTTGGGCTTCCTCCTCATCTCATTTGGCTGCCTCTAGAAATAGACGCTTTGCTTGTTACATACTCGATGCTTTCATGATTGGTCTTACTGCACTCAGCATACAAACTTGGGTGCAATTACAATCACAGTTTAATGCACACAAATTCAAATTAGAAATAACCTAAATTTCCAGCAATGGGGTACTGGAAAAACACTGTGGAAAGCTTTGCTGTGGAAGAAATTTCAGTGTCAAGAAAGTAAATATGAAGGTACATATTACAGCTGTTATATGTGATTGGGGGGGGCATTTTGTGTTTTCTAAAATTTCTTCAGTGAATAGGTACTGTTTTTGTAATATGAAGAAACATTGTCTCTCCAAACCACTTTACACAAATTACATTATGAAGCTTCATGTACATTGTCATTCTCTGTATTCAAGATTAGGACTTTGTAGCAAAGCTACAGTAAAGTATACAAACTTTAAATCAAATTGAAGGTTGTTTCACTTCTCAACACAATGTAATTAATAAAAGAGCCTTTATCATCTGTTAATTTGATTCATAAAGCAGTGGTATAAATGAGCCAGACTAGAATCCAACTTTTCTTATATTTCTATACTGTATTTCACTTTCCTTGCACAAACAACTATTAAATGTGAAGACTTGATTAAATTAGGCTAAAACTCACTAGCCTTACATGGAAGTATGAGTAATTATAAATTAAAGTTTTCAGTGTACTTAACAACAGGCTTAGCTGGACACAGTTGAGGTCTAAGTTGTACTCTCATAATCTGTATCATGATCATTATTACTTGGGACCCCAAGTATCAATGGACAGGAAAAAAAGCCACAGTTTAATTTAAACTTTATTAACATGTTCACAGAAAATGACAGAACAGTTTAAAACTAGTATTAATTTATGTCAAAAGTAAAAGCATAAATTCCTAGAAAAAATGTAAAAGCTTGGATACAAATTCAGCATTTTAATAATCAAAGAGTATAATTTAATCTTACTAACTTTTGAGGCACAGAATATTTAGTCATATAAGATGCTTATCAATTGCCTTGCTCTACTGTTGAAAAAGAGTCTACTTAGGATTCACATGTGGCTTCTAAAGTTCAAAGAACAAATTTAAACAAAGAAACAAATTCTCTAATATTGAAAAGACATGTAATTCCAAAAAATAGGTGTTTTCCTAAAATCTCACACTCTAAGCAAGCTTCTTTCTTATTTTTCTTTCTTTTATGCAAACAAAGCTAAACATTTTTTCTTTTATGTAAATGCATAGTTTTGACAGATTACTTACATCAAAGCTTACATAAGAAAAATATATTAACAAAATCAATAAAAAGTATTGAAAGAATATAGATATGCTCTTGAATAAAATTCAATGCAGTATCCCTGTTAACAGCAAGCCTTTAAAAAGAAAGAACTTTTTGGTCTTCAGAATGGCAATTGATCCTGGTCTTCCTTTTCAGCTTAGAGAATCTCTCATTGAGTGAAAGTTTAGTCTATGAAGGAGAGAAAAACTATGAGTTCAGGGGATAAACAATCTTTATAAAATACCCATGAAACTTAGTGACCAAAAGTAGTCAGGAGATGGTTGAAGACTGTGAGTGACAGGAGGAGGACTATGAGTTTAAAGAAACTGCATGGAGCTCTGCTCTGTGACCCTAGAAGCATGAAGTAGTTGCCAGATCTATAGTATACCAGAGAGGCTACTTCTTGGTTCTTACGTGCTAAACAGTGGCATCGAAGGGCTTTAATTGAAGGTGTAGGGAAGAAAGCATACTATTACCCGACAGAGTAAGTGGGTGAGCTTCAAAGGTAGGATGAGAGCCAGGCTTACTTTAATGAAGTGGAGATTAAATGCCTCGACTATGCCCAGGAATGTGGTAATCTGACTTGTGAAGACACCACTAAGGACAGGTGACTTCCAACTGGCATTATTAGTCTACAATGAGCTGAAACACCTATCTCAAAAACCTCACAAGACTTAAGTTTCAGCTCCATCTTTATTTAGACTGCCACTGAGCCTAAGTTTCTTCAAGAAATACTCTTTTAATTATCACCTCAAAATCTAAATCAGAAACCAGATTAACACTGTTTTGAGGCATAGGTGATCTATACCCATTACTAAATTACTACATCCATTACTATATTTTGCCTATTTTCTACTTATGAGTCATATACTTTTATGCAGAACACAATTAATCAGAATATGGATGGAATATGATGCTCTGGTTAATCTAATTCGTTACTAATTTAAGGCTGGCAGATAATTCTTTTGGTTTCAACATCTGCTGTGAAAAAAAATTTAAATGTTAGTATATTTATTTGCTTTAGTACATAATCTGGTAAACATAACTGTCTACTTGAGGCCTCCACAGATGTAAATGTGTAGTAGACTAAGCTAAATTCATGTATAACTTGAAGTTCATTTAAAAGATAAGTAATTAAGGTTGGCTTATTTTCTTGACCATTATGTCTTTCATAAAGGTGGAATGAAGAAATTCCTGGTGTATTAAGGGTTCTAGATAGACTCTGGTTAACCACATTTTTTCCTACAAATAAAAGATGCCCTTGTATATACCTAAAATAGGCATGAACTATTTAACATCTCATGAACAAGCTTACCGTGCAATTCAATTACATTTACCTGATTACCCATTTCTTGAAAGTTGAATTTCAGGTATATTCTTCTGGGCAGTGCAGAGAACTCTTGGTTGTAGTTTATTTAGTCTTTATGAGTAAAGCTTTAACCTCCTGATTTATGTATATTGATTAAGCATAATATTTAATAAAAATATATATTTGACAGCCACTAATTAGATGAGCAACATTGGACCAATCAATTTAAGGTCTCATTTCCACCAGCTATAAAATGAAGATGTTATATTCAAGAATCTTCAAGCTTCCTTTTAAGATTCCAAGTAATAAATCTAGGAATGTTTATATAGCATTCAAAGGATCACATACATGCATTAATGTAGCCTTTTTTATATTGTCACTTCAAAACCAGTGGATGAGTTGTTATACTGTTAAAATGCCAAAGCAGTCTCACTATTATTTAAGTATGGCTGTGCCTATATGCATTTTGGAATGAAAGTAGCCAGAGCCTCCATATATAAAGAAAAATGGATTAGCTGCCTTGGGCTAGGAGGAAGGAGAGAAGGGAGTAAATTGGGAGTGGCTATCAGGAGTTTTCTTGGGGGATAAAAAAAATTTTTAATTAGATTATGATGATTGAGGTACAACTCTGCTAATATACTAAAAGCCACTGAATTATATATTTTAAATGGGTAAACTTCATAGTATAAAAATTATATCTTAATAAAGTTGTTACAAAAAATGTAGCTGGAGCATATAAGGTATGACTACAAAAAGCTACCTGGCTATCCAAAATTTTTATTCTGCCAGGTTGCAGGGGTATCCCTTATATCTCCTCATTGGCTGCTAGTGTGTCTGGTTTTTGCTTTGTCTTAATATAACATCTTTTCATGTAAATTAACAGTACACATTTTTTAAAAAGTGGATGGTTAAATAGTTCAAAGGAAAATGTTTACCACATATAGTGACTTAGTCTGTTCAGAGTACTATTACAAAATACTATAAACTGGATGGCTTATAAACAACAGAAACTTATTTCTCAAGTTCTAGAGGCTGAGAAGTCCAAGATCAAGGTGCCAACATGGTCAAGTTCTGATGGATTCCCTCTTCTGAATTGTAGACTGCCAGCTTCTGGCCGTGTCCTCACATGGTGGAAGGGGCAAGTAAGTTCTTTGGGGTCTCTTTTATAAAAGCACTCATCTCATTGGCTCCACCCTTATGACCTAGCCACCTCCCAAAGACCCTACCTCCTAACACCATCACATCAGGCATTAAGAGTTCAACATATGAATTTGGGGGATACATACTCCATAGCATGTAGTCACACTCTATCACATGTAGAAAACAACAAAAGCCCAAATGCTGTGTGGTTATCTTGATATTATCAATAAAGTTGCTGTAAAAACCACTTATTTAAAAGTGGTTTTAAATAAATCAGGTACTTTTTCAGTTTTTTTTCTGGTTATAAATATTGTTCCTACTAGGACTAAACTAGACCAAAATCAGTGTTTAATTTGGAAAAAAGAGAGTGTGTTCTGAGCAACTAAATAAATATTGGTTTCTAACTTAACTTTTAGTCATAATTCCTCTTTCTTTTTCTTCATTTTCTTTGACAACATAGCATAGAACATGTTCATGTTTTTTGATTAACTGAACACAATATAGTAAGTTCTTATTTTAAAAGCAGGAAGTTTAACATTCTATATATGGTAAGCAGAATTCTAAAAATGGCTACCAAAGAGTTCCTTCAGGATATGACACTGTTTTGAAGGTGAAAGGGGCTGCATGAACGAGAATTCAGGCTGCCTCTAGAAGCCAACAGGGAAATGGGAACCTCATTCCCAAAAACTCAAGGAACCGAATTTTCCCAATAACTAGAATGAGCTTGGAAGCATCTTTCTCAGAGTATCCAGATAAGAGAGAAGCCCAGGGCCAAGACCCTGATTTCAATTCCATAAGACCCTAGGTAAAAAGCCAGCCAAGCACACTTGGACATCTGAATTATAGAATTGTGAGATAATAAGCGAGTGCTGTTTTAAGCTGCTGTTTGTGGTAATTTGTTTAAGCAACGATAGAAAACTAATACACTAGGCTTTTAAAGAATTTAACCTTGTCTTTACTTGTATTTGTGAAGAGACAATATGGTAGAGTAGAAAGTCCACAGGTTTTGTAGCCACACAAACCAAATTTGAATATAACATTCAAAATTTGAATTAGATTATTAGTTGTATGACTTCAAGGAAGTTAATATATTCCATTGAGCTTATTTTATTCATCTGTAATATGAAAATATTCATACCTTACTTCAAAGAATGCACAGAAATCTAAAATATAAACATAAAATCAAGCCAGTAGTTTTAGAAATTTTCTAGTTCTACATTAGGATTGTTTACAGAAATTGTTATGGATTGTTCAGAATCAGCTTCCAGAAGCCCTCTGCTAGAAGTTACATTTATTCATTTTTCTTTCATTTTACCCCTAAGAATAATTACATTTAGTTATACAGATGTTTGAATGCAATTACCTTTCACGTCTTCGATAATTTTCACAGGCATTATGATTATTTTCTGGTGATATCTAAATGGGAAAGGTTGAAACAAATCATGCAAAAGCCTTTGTTACTCAGTACAAGGTGCTTATTTTCTGCATTTTAAATTGATTAACATTTTCAATGACACAATTATCTCTGCTTGATCCTTAGTCAAACATTCAATTTCAAGTTGTTCTTCCCTTTTCATAGATCAAAAATGTCAAAGCCAACAGAACCTTAGAGATCAAGCAGTCCAACCTCCTCACATAAAAATAAGGAAATGGTGATTCAGAAAACTCAAATGATTTCCCCTAAACCTTGCATTAGTAGTGACCCAGGAGAAAACGCTTAAGATCTAGTTGTGGCCTGGATCCACACACTATTTAGCTGAATCAAGGGGAAAGGTAATAATTGTAGATAAAATCCACAAAGGGTGTCCTTCTACTCTTTATATAAATAAGCCTGTGACCTGACTCTATTCAAGATAACTAAGTGAGACAGAGAACTATATTATCCTAACAACTTAATTTTAGAAAGTCTTAACTTCTGACCCAATCAGGTATTTCAGGTGAATGTTAGGATCTTTTTCAATAATTAACCTAAATCCTGTAATTATTTTAGGTTGCATCTACATATGGTCAATGAAACAAACCAAAGCATAATTAAAACACTCCATCCAAATGTTAATTGGCTCAGATCACTCCATAACTGAACTGGTTTCAGTACATCTAGTTATATGTAGCTGGTGGTTGCTGGTTCAGCTGTTTTTATATAAAGTCCTGACCACAGCTATAGTTTGCAGGTGGATTTGGTATTAACAGCCTTACAAATAATATAATAGCAGCCAAGACATCTGTATAGCCAATAGACTATAAAAGTACATAACACATGAAAGTATTCTTAAAAGTTAATATTTACATATCAAATATTCTCTTACTGGAAGGCTCTTGTTTAGGCTGGAAGTACATATTAGTGTTTACAAGTAAAGATGCTTCAGAAGGCAGCCTTGAATTCAAGATGGATGTGTGTCTAATGGCAACAACTTCATGAGTTAAACAGATTCATATAGCCTCTTCACCCCGTAATCTACTGGTAACATTAGTCAACAGGGTCCTTGCCAAAACTAAAGAAAGATAAGGGTGCCAAGAGAATGGAGGTATAGTTTATATGAAAATTATGGCAGATTATCCAGGAGCTTAATTAGTTGATACATAAGCCAAAGTAGAAGAAATGAGAATAGGAGCCATGGAAATGAGGAAACAAGGGCAGGAATTTGAACTAGAAAGTATTGGAAGAAAGGGATTTGAGCTAATGTGATTATTTCTAAAATAAATTGGTCAATATAATTTCCTTCCTTAAAGTCAGTAGTTCTGCATTACCCTCAATATTGAATCTGTACTCTAGCATGACACATAGGCCATCAGTCTCCTGACTTTCTACCTCCACATTCACCTCTCAACAGTTCTGACAACACACTTTACACCTGAGCTCAGTGATTTTAACTATTTTTAACATTGGAATAATCCTTAGTTCTATCAAAATCTTACTTGATATCTCAATATGCAAAATACTAAAAAGCAAAACTGCTTTCAGTGGCCTGAGATACCTCTTCACAACCCCTAGAACTTCGCAGTTTGAAAATGACTGCAGTCTGTCTAAACTAAGCTAATTGCAGTTTATTAAATATGCCATGCTTTCTTTCACTTCTATAGTTGTTACACATGATGTTTCCTGTGACTGGAAATCCTTTTTCACCTTTTTTGCTTTGCTTCCTCCTACTCAGCCTCTAGGACTCAACTCAAACACCATCTCCTGTAGAATGCCTTTCTTAAATTAACCTCCCTAGCTGGTTTGGGATTCTCTCCCCTATGCTCACTGCCATATATCTAAGTATTTACGCTATGCTTTCCCTTCTCTCTTCCTCTCTCTTTTCTATCTCCTTCCTTCCTTCTTTTCTTTTTCTCTTTTCTTCCCTTCCCTATCCTCCTTTCCATTTCCTTTCTTTCTCTTTTTCTTTCTTCCTTCCTTCCCTTCTTCCTTACTCTTTCTCTCTCATTCCCCCTCCATCCTCTCTCCTTCCTTCTTTCCTTTTTTCTCTTCCCTTTCTCCTTCCTTTCCTTTCTTCCTTTATTTCTTTTTTCCCTTTTTTATTTCCTTATTTCTTTCCTTTCCTTGGCCCTCCTTCTCTCCTTCTCTCTCTCTCTCTCTCTCTCTCTCTCTCTCTCTCTCTCTCTCCCTCCCTCCCTCCCTCCCTCCCTTTCTCCCCCTCTGCTTAGATCTCTTTTGATGTCTCATAGATGTCTTTCATTCTAACCTCATTTACACTCATTTACAAGGGAAGAAAAATAAGATGGAGGATTACCCAGGAAAGAAAGCCAAGTCTCTGAGACCCAGACTAGACCTCTTTACACTGTATCACATTGCTATTTAAGCTAATCTTTTTTTCCTGTAGGTAAAGAGGTATTGGAAAAAATACCAGAGTGTCATGTGTAAAAATAAGTATTAGATGTTTCACATAGGAGCTACACGTATTCAATAATATATTTCATCTAAATGCTTATGCCAAACAGACATGTTCTGTACTAAAGATGGAAATTTCCAACAAAAGAGACTTAATTGGCTTAATCAATATACTAGTCACTTCATTTCTTATAATTGCTGTTCATAAATCATCAGTAAATAAATAATAAAATAAAGACAATGCCCTAAAAATTCAATGGTTGTAAAAGACTGTTTAAAATAATATATGCTATTAAATTTTATTTGTACCATCTTTTCTCAGTGTTGTCTACTATCTGCTTAGACGTTAAATAATATAATGTAGATTGGGGGCTAATGGAAGGCAAGTGAGAAACTTTTGTAAGCAGTTATACTATAAGACTGGAAAAACTTGACCTATGTAGACATGTATGACATATATGCTCTTCCTAAATAGATGTGGGTAAATAGGTTTTAAAATGTATTAAAGTAAATACCAATATAAACAGAAGCCAAAATTAGAACAAAGGCTGCAAAAAAGAAGTCTATTCAAATTAAATGATATATAAAAACACACAGATTCTGTGCTATCAAGTTGAAAGCACTGATGCTTACTTTTCGATGCATGTTCATTCGATCATTTCTTTGCTGCATCTGTTTCTGGGAGTATTCATTCCTTGTTTTTGTTATAAAAGACCTGATATAAGTAATAAAAAGTGATACTTTAAAAAACAATCTTTTATTTTGAAGGAAATTATTATCTAGAATGTATGTCTTCAAGCAATATTATTTTATTATACATATTTAAATATCTGATTTAAGACTAGACTCAAGATGCAGTTAAAATCCAGAATAGTGTTATGATAAACAATTTTCAGCTTAGGTGTGAATTATTACTTTCTGCATGCATAACAAAGATCAGAAGTTAATGAGCCATATGGTGGAATATTTCTGTTTAAATTTTTTTTCAGGATTGACATTAACAAGATGGTTGTTATGGACTGCATGTTTTTGTTCTCCCAAAATTCATATGTTGAAGCCCAAACCCCCAATGTAATGGTATCTGGAGGTGGAGCCTTTGGGAAGTCATGAGAGTAGGGCCCCATGATGGGATTAGTATCCTTAGAAGAAGAGAAAGAGACCAGAGTTCACTCTCTCTCGATCATGTTAGAACAGACAAAAGGTGGCTATCCACAAGCCAGAAAGAAAGTTTTCACAGGACCCCAACCATGATGACACCCTGATCTCAGACTTCCAGCATCAAGAATTGTGAGGAATAAATTCCTATTTGTTTATGCTACGCAGTCCATGGTAATTTGTTCAAGCTTAAGCATCCCAAAACAATAATGAACTAGAAAACTACAGGCCCTCCTTCCCTACCAGAGATACAAAGTTAACAACAATATACAGACTAGAATACCTCTGTGTGAACTGTAGAGACCAGTTGAGAAGCCACAGCACTCAAGTCATTATAAAAACAAAAATGGATTCCAGTGAATGGGGTCAGAATATTCACCACATTTAGTGCATCCAATTGTATATCTCTCCCTACACGACATAGCACAGAGCAACCAGAAGGAAAACCCCATACTGGGGCACCTCCCTTGGGATGCAAACTAAAAAGTGGACCATGTATCAAATGTTCTGGTTTCTCTGGGGGCTGCCTGGGGACTGCCTGAGGGCTGATATATGTCTCTCAGACTCTGAGCATTGATGAGACCAGTGACAGAGTTTGGAAGCCATTGAATAGAGATGAAAGCAGCACATTAGGGCTGCAACTCTGCAGGTAGATACCAAGGGGAGCAAAAGTTCATAAAGTGTTTGAGAGGTCCTAGAACAGCAAACTGGTGATCTTCCCTTATATGAAGCCAACGTGCAGAGACTGGGGAAAAGGTGTTTAATTTTCTGAATGCTCAAATCTGATGAAAAAAAATAATGACAAGGTACACAAAGAAACAGAAACAGTCCAATCAAAAGGCCAAAATAAAAGTACACAGAAATCAAACTTAAAGAAATACAGATCTATGAGCTGCCTAACAAAGAATTTAAAATAACAGAAAGATGCTCAATGAGCTAAAAGAGAACGCATAGGCACAACTAAATTAAATCAGGAAAATGGCACATGATCAAAATGAGAATATCAGCAAAGAGATAAAAAATATAAAAGAATCAAAGAGAAAGCCTAGAGCTAAAAATACAATAACTGACCTGAAAAATTTATTAGAGGGGTTTAACTGAAGACTGGATTAGACAGAAAAAAAAAAAGAATCAGCAAACTTGAAGGCAGGTCATGTGAAATCATCAAGTTGGAGAAGCAAAAAGAAAAATGAATGAAGAAAAATGAGAGTTTAAGGAACTTATGGTACATTATCAAGCTATTATATGCATAATGAGAATCTCAGAAGGGGTTAAGAGAGCATATATGAAGAAGTGGAAGCAACCCAAATGTCCATCAACAGATAAATGAATAAACAAAATGATATATACATAGAATGGAATATCATTCAGCCTTAAAAAGGATATAATAAAAATACTAACAACTAGGTAAACAAATGGAGCTAGGGAAAAGTGAAGACTTTAGAAATAAAAATAGGGAAATCAAATAATCAGTCTGAAAAGACCTCTGTTTTCAGAGTGATATATAGTATATTAGGGATTTTAGACCCAAAGAACTGATTTGTCAATTATAGTCAGGTTTGAATCTACTTGAAGAATTACTTGGAATACTGAAGTGGTGATGACATATCTGTTGTCACTCTATAATTGGAGTTAAAATGGCAAGCACTCTAAAACTCAATATAGTTATGGGTCGCTTAATTACAGTGACACATTCTGAGAAATGCATCATTAAGTGATTTTGTTGTTATGCAAACATCATAGAGTACACTTACACAAACCTAGGTGGTATATCCTACTACACAGCTAGGCTATATGCTATAGCCAATTGCTCCTAGTATACAAACCTGTACAGCAGGTCACTGTACTGAATTCTGTAAGCAACTATAGCACAACGGTAAGTATCTGTATCTCAACATATCTAAACATAGAAAAGTACAGTAAAAATACAGTATAAAAGATTTAAAAAGTGGTACACCTGTATGGGGCACATACCATGAATAGAGCTGACAGGACTGGAAGTTGCTCTGGGTGAGCCAGTAAGTTAGTGGTGAGTGAATATGAAGGCCTAGGATATGATGTGTACAGTACTAGAGACTAAAAAACCTGGCTATAGTAAACTTTTAGGCTATACTCAACTTTTTAAAGAAGTTTTTTCTTCAAAAATAAATTAACCTTAGCTTACTGTAACTTTTTTCTTTATAAATTTTAATGTTTTTTTAACTTTTCAACTCTTTTATAACACTTAATTTGAAACACAAACACACAAGTAAAACACACACATTGTATACCTGTACAGAAATATCTCCTTTCTTTATATTCTTGTTTTATAAGTTTTTTTCTATTTAAGAATTTTTTTTAATTTTTAAACTATTTTTGTTTAAAAGTAAGATACAAACACACACACATTAGACTAAATCTACACAGGTTCAAGAAAATTAAAACACTGTTTTCCACCTCTACATTTTGTCCTCTAAAAGGTCTTCAGAAGCACTAACAACCATGGAGCTGCCATCTCCTATAATAACAATGCTTTCTTCCGGAATACCTCCTGAAGGACATGCCTGAGGCTATTCTTGAGGAGGTGTCACTCTTTTCAGAAAGATGTCCATGGTGATTTTCTTGTTTATTTCTTTTTTCATTGTAGGTTTTCTTGTAAGCAGTAGTGCACCATGAACATTCCTCTCTATTAATGAAAACCTTTTGGTGTGGGGGTCCATGTTTGCAAACGTTTTAAAATAACTTTTTATTTCTTCAATTACAGTTGACATACAATATTATGTTAGTTTCCTGTACAGACTAGACATTTATATAACTTATGAAGTGATCACCTCAGTAAGTCTAGTACCCATACAACACCATACATAGTTATTACAGCATTACTGACTATATTTCCTATGCTGTCTTTTACATCCCCATGACTATTTTCTAACTATGAATTTGTACCTCTCATCCCTTCCACCCTTCACCCATCCATAAGCCCCTCCCATCTGGTAACCGTCAAAATGTTCTCTGTATCTGAGTTGGTTTCTGTTTTGTTTGTTTATTTTGTCCTTTAGATTCCAATGTAAGTGAAATCATATGGCCTTTGTCTTTCTGTCTTACTTCACTCAGCAAAATACCCTCTAGGTCCATCCATGTTATTGCAGATGGCAAGATTTCATTCTTTTTTATGGCTGAGTAATACTCCATTATATATATGTTCTACCTGTTCTTTATCCATTCATCCATTGATGGACACTTAGGTTACTTCTATATTTTGGCTATTGTAAATAATGCAAAAATGAAGATATAGACTCACATGTTCCTTTAAAGTAGTATTTTGGGTTTCTTCAGATAAATACTCAGAGGTGGAATTACTGAGTCTTTCTTTGTCTCTTGTTATATCCTTTGTTTTAAAATCTATTTTGTATGGTTTAAGTATTGTTACTCCTGCTATTTTTCTGTTTCCATTTTCATAAAATATCTTTTCCATCCTTTTACTTTCAGTCTGTGTGTCTTTCAATCTGAAATTAGTCTCTTGTAGACAGTATATGTAAAGTTCTTGTTTTCTTATCCATTCAGCCACCCTATGTCTCTTGACTGAAGCATGTAAGCCATTTACATTTCAAGTAACTGTTGACATGTAACTATTACCATTTTCATATTTATCTTTTTTTTTTCTTCCTTGTTTTCTTAAAGAAGTCCCTTTAACATTTCTGGTAATACTAGCTTAATGGTGGTGAACTGCTTTTCCTTTTTCTTATCTGGAAAGTTCTTTATTTGTCCTTCGATTCTAAATGGTAGTTTTGCTGGGTAGAGTAATCTTTGTTGTAGGTCTTTGATTTTCATCACTTAAAACTCATCCTAAACTCTGGATCAGGGAAGACATATTTGTGCCTTGCCTTCTGTCTCCTAGCTGTTTGACTTGGCAATAAAAGCTTCTTATTTTCTCCAAAGACAATATCATAGCATTTGCTTCTATGTGCATCAGGCATTGAGCCCTTGCTCAGTAACAAATGCCTTAGTGGAAGTATTATACTACTTAACAAACAATGATGTGTAAAATGAAGTGATATAGACAATAATATTGTAATAACTATGTATAGTACCAGGTGGGTACTAGACTAATCAGGGAATCACTCTGTAAATTACATAAATGTCTAACCGTTATGCTGTACACCTGAAATGAATATAAAATAATACTGAATGTCAACTGTCATTGAAAAAGAAAAAAAAAAGAAAAAAATAAAGAGAATAAAATGAAGTAAATCCTGAAAATCCCTGATAAATGCAGAAACATGAATTTCTTGTCATTAGTGTTAAACATATTTTAATTTTTTATAGAAAATTACTTGTATACCACTGATATTAGTCTGGGACATTTAGCATTAAAATGGTACTTACATGAGACATTATCTCTATATATAATAACCTACGTATATATTTTGTGAATAATTTTTAGCTGAGATTAGCAATTCTACAGAGTTGTTAATATAAGCTAAAATATTTCACTAGACATTTACAGTCAATGCAAACTGAACACAATTATTGAGATTTTCAAACTAAAAGTAAATTTTTACTCAGTTACTCCACTGATGACAATAAAAATGTCCTGTGGTTTTTAAAGTCTAACGATCTGCAATAATATTAAATTACTCTGGTTCTTTTGCAAGGGCAGACAGACTTGACAGTTTTATAAGGCAACAGTGAATATATATAATATATCCAAACTATACTCAGAAGGTTAGAGTTGCATCTATAAACAGAATAGCATCTTCTCACTTGAGGAAAGCAGCAAAATTCAGCTGCCCAAAGATACACCTATAATTTGTCTGATGAGGACTCTCTGAAAACTTTATAGGAAGAAGATAGAGGAGCAAAATAAAGAAATTAATTATCAGAGATTACATAATATCAATCTAGCACAGCTTGTTTTACATTAGCCTGCCTAGTAGGTTGAAAGGTTCAGATGGAAGGAGATACTGAGTATATATATATATATTTTGATTGTGAAGAAGGCTCAGTAGCAAAATCTGAGTATATGGGGCTTTGCCTGGAAAAGCGGACCTAGATAGAACAACTTATTTAGGGTACACCGAGAAACTGGATGATAGCTAGAAGACATCAGCATGTTGAAAGAATATTGAGGTCAGAAGTACACCAGAAAGAGAGATCTCTCCCCTTGAAATAACAATAAGTTGAACATCTAAAACTCAACAAATAACACCCAACCTTCACACAAGCACATCTGAGCTAGTGATCCGAGCATAAGAGCTACCACAGGTCAGAACCACAAGAGGCCAGCAGTAGACTGGGAGAAACAAAGAAGCTGCCTCTTACAGACAGAGCTCCCTGCGGGAGGAGGGGAAGGGGAGAAGATGCAGTGGGTTTCCTGAACAGCCTTCCCTGAGAGAGTTGTGAGATCCATGCAGCGGCAGTATGCAGGGATCAGGGCAGAAAGCAAGACAAAGTGGGATGGCAGAGAAGCAACAGCTGATTCTTACCAGCTACAGTTACAAAATGCAAGCCTGGGCCACAACCCCCATCCTCCAACCCAGAGGGCACTACCCCATATTCTCCATGACCAAATCCTGGGGATCTCCAAGGGAATATTAGCAAACACTACCAAAATTAGCGCTAACACTAATAGGGACAGGGACTGGGACTGAGGGTAGCTATTGTGATTAAATATTTATTAAGAAAAAATGATATTATTAAGGCTTTATATAAAGCAGAGATACAAGAGGCTTAGACGCCACCTACTGGAAACCAAAAAAAAAAAAAAAAACCTTAACAGTCTAAAGAGAGACCTTTATACATTAAAGCTTTTTTTGGGGAAAAAGAAAAAACAAAAAACAAACAAACAAACAAAAACAGAATGCACTTCCATTAAAGCCCAGGCTCAGGCTCAGATATAGTTCCTAAAACACCAAGAACAACCAAGGTGACAAGGAAGCTCAGAAAGAAGGAGGTTAATCTCCAGAAACTAAGATTAAAGACATAGAAATATGCGACTTAAATGACAGAGAATTCAAGGTGGTACTTTGAAAAAAACTCAATGAGATCTGAAATAATTCATACCAATAATTCCGGGAATTGACAAAAAACAACTAGATCAGCATAATGATTATTTTAGCCAGAAGATTGAAACCCTAAAAAAGAACCAAATACAAATTCTGGAGGTGAAGAACACACTAAAAGAGATGAAGAATGAAATAGCAAGCTTGGGAAATAGAGTCAACCAGATGGAGGAAAGGATTAGTGATATTGAAGACAGAAATATAAAAATAAAGCATAAGGAAGAAGAAAGAGAACAAAGAATAAAAAAATAATGAAAGAGGAATATAGGAACTAGCTGATACCATCAGGAAAGGAAACCTAAGAATAATGGATACTCCCAAAAGTGAGGAAAAAGAGCAGGGAATAGAAAGCATTCTCAGACACACAGTTGATGAGACTTTCCCAAATCTAGGGAATGAACTGGAGCTTGGAACTTAAGAGATCAACAGAACACCCAATTATCTCAACCCAAACAGGCCTTCTCCAAGGCACATTGTATTAAAATTATCAAAAATCAATGACAAAGAAAGAATTCTCAGGGTTGCCAGGGAAAACAAGACGGTAAACTATAAAGAAAAATCTATTAGATTATCATTGGACTTCTCAGCACAAACCTTACAAGCTAGAAAGGAGTGGAATCTAATATTCAAATTATTAAATGAAAGCAACTATCAGCCAAGAATAATGTATCCAGCAAAGCTCTTCTTTAGATATGAAGGAGAAATAAAGACCTTTCCAGACATACAAAAATTGAGGGAATTCTCCACTACAAGGCCTGCACTATAGGAAATACTGAAAGGGGTCAACTCACCTAAAAGAAAATGATAAAAAAAATACGTAACTAGGAATAAGATGACTAACAGGCAAATAGAAGCAGAGGAATGCAAATCTTACTAAGAACAGTGCATTACAAGCTTAAATAATAAGAAGAGATATGCTATTGCAAGATAGTAATGAATGTTCAGCATACATAGGGAAAATTGAGAAAATAACGACTGAAGAAAAGGAGTATTCAAAGATCCCAAATTCGCAAAGGGGAATGGAGGTAGAGCACATGGGGAAGAAAATGGATTACTACACACACACATACATACATACATACATACATACATACATACATACATACATACATATATGCATATAACTATCTATTAAATATTCATAAAAGTAACCACATGTCAAAGATTCAGAACGGAAGTACATAACATAAAACAAGAAGGACCAGAAAGAAAATCCACAGAAGAAAATTTAAAAATTTAAAAAACAAACAGGTAGAAACACAAGGACAAGGAAGCAATGGAAATACCAAGCTACCGGAAAGCAAAATGGTTATAGAAAAACCTCACGTTTCAATAATCATCCTAAAAGTAAAGTTGGTCTAGTGTGTCATTTAAGGATGTTATTTCCTTATTGATTTTCTGTTGGAACTGAACTCACCAATAAAAAGGCACAGAGTTGCAGACTGAATCAAAAACACAACCCAAACATATGTGGCCTCCAGGAGGCATGCCTCAGTTCCAAAGACAAATATACACTCAAAGTGAAAAGGTGGAAAATGATATTTCAAGCAAATGGCATTCAGAGAAAAGTGGAAGTAGTGGTACTAATATCGGACGAAATAGACTTCAAAATAAAAAAGGTAAATAAAGATACTGAGGGACAATTCATAATGATATAGAAAATTATACACCAAGAATACAAAACACTTATTAATATGTATGCTCCCAATCAGGGAGCTCCAAAATATGTAAAGCAACTAATAACAGAACTAAAGGAAGAAACAGACCAAAAAATATCATACTAGGAGATGTAAATACTCCACTGTTGGATATGGACAGATCATTCAAACAGAAAATGAATAAGGAAATAACATCTTTATATGACACATTAGACCAATTGGACATAATTGACACTTACAGAGCCTTTCATCCAAAAACAGCTGCTTATATATTCTTGTCTAGTGTACATGGAACATTTTCAAGGATTGAACACATGCTGGGAAACAGAAATAGCCTCAGCAAATATAAGAGGGTTGAAATCATACAAACCATATTCTCTAATCATAATGCTTTGAAACTAGAGATCAACTGTAAAAAAAAGAAGCAGGAAGAACCACAAATACATGGAAATTAAACAACATGCTATGGAAGATTGACTGTGACAGAGAAGAAATAAAAAGAGAGATCAAGAGACACATAGAAATGAAAAAGTACAACATATCAAAACTTTTGGGACACAGCAAAAGCGGTCAGAAGAGAAAAGTTCTTATCAGTATAGGCTTCAAAAAACAAGAACAAGCCCAAATAAACAACCAAATGCTTCATCTTAAAAAAAATTTTAAAAGAACAAATGAAGCCTAAAGTCAGCAGAAGGGAAAAAATAATAGAAAGTAGAGCAGAATAAAATAAAAATGAAAACAAAATAAACAAACAAAAACAATATAAAAATAAATGGAACAAAGAGCTGGTTCTTTGAGAAGGTTAATAAAATTGACAAACCCCTGGCTAGACTCACTAAAGAAAAAAGACAAAGGACACAAATAAACAAAAACAAGGATAAAAAAAAAAGGACACAAATAAACAAAAACAGACACCACAGAAATACAAAGGATCATACAAGAATACTATGAAAAAGTATATAACAGCAAATTTAATAGCCTAGAAGAAATGGATGAGTACTTAGAAAAATACAACCTTCCGAGACTCCATCAAGAAGAACTGGAAAATCTAAATAAACCAATCAACAATCATCAAAAACTTACCAAAAAATAAAAGTCCAGGACCAGACAGCTTCACCAGTGAATTCTACCAAACATTCAAAGAAGATTTAATACCTATTCTCCTCAAACTCTTCCAAAAATTCAAAGAGGAGGCAATACTTCCCAATGCATTTTATGAGGCCAATATTACCATGATACCAAAACCTGGTAAAGATAATAAACACACATACACAAAAAACTACAGACCAATACCTGTCATGAACACAGATACAAAACCCTAAATAAGATACCAGCAAACTGAATACAGCAACATATTTAAAGATTATATATCTTAATCAAGTGGGCTTCATCCCAGAGGCACAGGGATGGGTCAACATACACAAATTGATTCATCTGATTAAAAAATAGGAATCATTCGATCATATCAATAGATGCAGAAAAAGCCTTAGACAAGATACAGCGTCCATTTATGATCAAAACACTTAACAAAATTGGTACAGAAGGAAAGTACCTTAACATAATAAAGGCCATGTATGACAAACCCTCAGGCAACATTCTACTTAATGGCGAAAAACTAAAAACCTTTCCTCTAAGATGAAAAAGACAAGACTGTCCACTATCACCACTGCTATTCAATATAACATTGGAAGTCCTAGCAAGTGTAATCAGGCAAGAGAAAGATATAAAAGAAATCCAAATAGGAAACAAAGAGTCAAACTGTAACTATTTATGGATGACATGATTCTGTATCTAGAAAAACCTAAAGACTCCACAAGAACACTACTGGAAACAATAAGCAAATACAGTAAAGTTTCTGCATACAAAATTAATGTTCAAAAATCCATAGTGTTCCTATATTCTAATAATTAAGTGTCTGAAAAAGAGGACAAAAAATTAACTCATTTTTAATTGCAACAAAAAGAATAAAATACCTAGGAATAAATTTAACAATACATGAGAGGGACCTATATAATGAAAACTGTATGACCCTTTAAAAAAAATGAAGAAGATATAAAGAAATGGAAAGATATTCCGTGTTCTTGGATTGGAAGAATCAACATAGTTAAAATGACCTTATTACCTAAAGCATTATACGGATTTAATGCAATCCCAATCAAAATCCCATCAGAATTTTTAAAATAAGTAGAACAAAAAATCATTGAATTTGTGTGGAAGCACCAAAGACCCTGAATTGCCAAAGCCATCCTGAGAAAAAAGAATAAGCTGGAAGCATCACTCTGCCCAATTTCGCACTATACTACAAAGTGAAAATAATCAAAAAGACATAGTATTGGCAGAAAAACAGACCAGTGGTACCAAATCAAGAGTCCAGAAGTAAACCCATGTTTATATGAGCAAATTATTATCAACAAAGGGGCCAAAAACATACAGTGGAGAAATGAAAGCCTCTTTAATTAATGGTGCTGGGATAACTGGAAACCCTGCAAAAGATCGAAACTAGACTGTTGTCTCTCACCACACACCAAAATTAACTCAAAATGGATTAAGGACCTGAATATAAGACCTGAAACAATAAAAGGCATAGAAGAAAACATAGGAACTAAACTCAAGGACCTTAGACTTAAAGAAGATTTCATCAATTTAATCTCAAATGGAAGGGAAGTAAATGCAAAAATAAATGAATAGGACTACAGGAAAATAAATAGCTTCTGCACAGCAAATGAAACCATCAACAAGTTAACAAGACATCCAAATTAGAAAATATGTTTGAAAGTAATGCCTTGGATAGGGCCTAATGTCCAAAATATATGAAGAACTCATACAACTCAATTAACAACAAAAACAATAATCCAATTAAGAAATGGTTAGAGGACCTGAACAGATACATCTCCCAAGAAGACATTTAAATGGCCAACAAACATATATGAAAGGATGCTCAATATCGCTAGCTATTAAGGAAATGCAAATCAAAACCACAATGAGATACCATCTCACACCTGTTAGAATAGCTATTATCAACAGGACAAGCAAATGTTGGAGAGGATGAAGAGAAAAAGGAACCCTCATACACTGCTGGTGGGACTGCAAATTGGTAGAGCCACTATGTAAAACAATATGGAGGTTCCTCATATACTAAAAATTTATCTACCAAATGATCCAGTAATCCCTCTACTGGGTATTTACCCCAAAGACTTAAAAAACCATATCCGAAAATATATTTTCACATTGGTGTTCATAGCTGCATATTCATAGAGGCCAGAATATGGAAGCAACCGAAATGTGCAAAAATAGATGACTGGATAAAGAAGATGTGGTACATATATACAATGGACTATCACTCAGCTATAAAAAGTGATGAAATATTTCCATTTGTGACAAGGTAGATGGACCTTCAGATAATCATGCTAAACAAAATTAGCCAAATAGAAGATGAAACCATGTGATATCACTTATATGTGCAATATAAACCTAAAAGCAACAAACAAACAGGACAAACAAACAGAAACTCATGGACATGAACAAAAGACATGTGGTTACCAGAGAGTGGATTGAGGGGGGAGGTAGATAGGATGAAAGTGGTCACATATGTGGTGACAGAAAGAAATATAACTGTGGGCAGTGAACATACAATGTAAAATATATATGACTTACTGTTGAATTGTAAAAAAAAAAAAAGAAAATTTACAATATATAAGAATATACCATGTTCATGAATGAGACTAATTAGCATAATAAATGTGTTACTGTTCCCCCCCTGAAAAAGAAAAAATATTGATGCCATCTATATATTACCTCCATTCTATTAGTATCCTTGTCCCAATATGTGTTACAACAAATATAGTCATTAAAATTTAGATATGTAAAGCATGCCTTTATAAATGCATATCACTTAACACATTGCACTAATGATTAAGTATCCATTAAGTTTTTTACCTGTCAAATCCAGACTCAATTTTGAGTGAAGTTCTGAATCTTCCTACTGGTGAGTATCTTCGATATCTCCCTGACTGTCCATGAGATCTCCCTGACTGTGCATTAGATCTCTCTGATTGTTCATGATATCTCCCTGATAGGACATACGATCTTTCTGATAAGACATGAGATCTCCTCGAGTGATCATGATATCTCTCTGAGTGACCACGATATCTCTCAGAGCGGATATAAGATCTCTCTGATTGGTCAAGATATCTCTCAGAGTGGCCAAAAGATCTCTCTGACTGGCCACGATATCTCTCTAATTTGTCATGAGATCTCCCTGATTGACCATGAAATCTCTCTGACTGGTACCTAGATCTCTCAAAATGGCCATGAAGTCTCATTGATTGACCATGAAATCTCTCTGATTGGCCATGAGATCTTTCTGGGTGGCCATGAGATCTTTCCGATTGTCCATGAGATCTCTCTAATTGGCCTCGAGATCTCTCTGATTGATGATGAGATCTCCCTAAATGGCCTCGAGACCTCCCTGAATAGTGTCGATTTTCTTCCAAATGGCTTTGAGATCCTTCTAATAGATGCTGGTTCCTTTCTGATTGGCTTCGATTCCTCTCTGCTTGGGTCTTAGAATTGTCATTGCACTTCTCCTGCAAAGAATCACAATTTCACAAAACCAATAAAACACATACCCCATGATTTCAGTAAGTCATAATAATATTTTGTCAAGGCCATTTCTATCATCTTTTTTTTAAAGAATTCTCCTGCCTGCACTTTCATAGACTAAACAGTTTTCAGCACTAATTTGCAGAAAGCTCTGATGCCTAATGTCTTTGGCACAAAGAGTATTATGCATGTAAAATTTTAATGAAATGTTTTAAGTATGGGAAATTAGTTGCATTACAAATTTGAATATATTTCAAGGTCATGTTCTACCTATCATTTTTTGGATCTATTTTTTTTACTTAAATAAACAACAGATTTTGTGACTTTATAGCTAAGAAGAGACAGACTATTTAATAATATCTTCTAGTACAAACCCTTAGAACCAAAAAAAAGTGTTCTAAATCATACTATTTATTCTTCAGCTGTTCAGGATCATTAAAAAAGAAACCATCTCTTCGACATAAATTAATATTTAATCCTAGAGAGAAAGACATAAGTGAGAGGAAAGGTGCCTATAAAGAAAGCAGAAGTTTGGCTTAATGCTATTCAAGTAAATTGGCCTGGCAACAACTCAGTCTTTCTACCTTTTCAATTTTTAAACCAAAAGAGCAGTGGAGTAAAGCAGTGAAACTGAAAGAATGAAATCTTTAACAGAGTTCTATGATGATACATAAATGTAAGAGGATAAAGTTATATGCGTGATGAGGAGAAATCAAGCTTTCCACTAGGAAATATTGCCTGGCAAACAAAACATGCTCTAGATCTGCCATTGTGACTTTCTAGTATAACACTACCAGAAGCTGGAAACAATTGTTAAATGATGTAAAGAATACAATTCCCATAAAACTTCAGCAAAGTAAAAAATATGACAAATTTGTTGCTTTGCTAAAGCATAAAGCCACAGTCATTCTCCAGCTTTTCTACTGTAAAACATAAATAAGGAGATTGGGTGGAAAGCACTTGGCATTTCTCTTTTCAAAATGACTAATGTTGGGAGAACAGTCGGTCAGCATGAAATATTGAGACCCATTTTCTAAAGATCATATACACCCAAGTCCCTTTCCAAAGGAGCTTGTAGAGTTTTTCAAATACTTATACAAGAAACATTTTCATCATCATGGACACTACACATTTCTATCTTTAGAAAACAAAGTACATGTTAGTTTTTTTTCCTTTTAGAAACTATCAAACAGAATCTATCAAAAAGAATTATGTTGAATAAATACAATTATATCCTGATGTGAGGATTAAATTTTGTGAAGTACAACACTAGCTTATTAGAATTTTCAAAGCAAGAAAACAAATTGTTATTCAACTTATTGGTGAAATAATTATTCTTAATATATTATTATATTAAGTATATATATTATTTTTAATATATATATTTTTAAATATATACATATATATACATATATATACATATAAATATGTATATATATATATATATATATATATATATATATATATATATATATATATATTACAGCACAGTACTTTTCTCTGGTGAGTTCTGCTATAATGATAGTCTCAAAAGTATGAGAGAAAGATGCTTTCAATTAGAAAATGTTGTTTTACAGAACTCTTAGTTCATTTATGCATCATGTAAGCTCATACAGCAGACGTAAGCTCATGTCCATTGTTCCAAATTTTATGAAAGACCTCTTCACCCTACAGATTAAACGTCATCTCCTACATCAAACTTTCTCAATCAGAATGAATTACGGTATCTCCACAATAAATAACTTATACTCCTATTAGAATATGTATTACGACCTTCCTGGCATTATATTTTTTCTTTTTTCTCTCTTATCATTACATATAATATTTGAAGCAGGGCTGTTCTGGTATCTTGCATAGTGCCTGCATAGAAAACATTTAATCAATATTTACTAAATCAATTTAAATTAATAGTCAAAATATTCAAAAATGCAACAAGTTCCTCTCCAAAAAAAATTGCATTTACATAATTTGGCAAAAATTATTTAAGCTCTCAGAATCATCATTTTTGCTAAATAACCACATAACATATTAAGAAGGATCAGGTTATAGGCTAAAACAGTAGCATCAATGTTGGCTAATGAATCTGGATATGAGTACCTCTCAGATTCCTGTCCAGTGACTGGCTCACCTATAAAAGTTTAGAAGTGATAGATTTGTACAACTATAGTATATCCCAACAACAAAAATAATGATTATACAAGACAAATCACAAAACCAATAATCTCTTTGCTATATTATAAATTCAAAATTTTGAGTAATGATTAAAAATAGCAAAAATTAAATGTTTATTAAAACAGTTACAAAAAAAATTAACAAATATTTATGTTCAAGGAATCATGAAGGAATAGTAAAAAACCTTTGCTCTCAACAGAATTTAAAATTTTCCTTAATATTAAGAAATATATTGAATTTAGGACCTTTTATATTGATTAATTATTGGTATTTATTTACCTGTTTAGTTAAAGGCTGACTGTTTAAATGGCTTTGTCCAGACTTGAATCCAGAAGTTCCTTGGTATGGTTTTTTATCATTTCTTTCCTTTTTGAATCTTGAATATTCTTTGAAAAAATAATTATTTCCATATTTTCAGTCAGTAAATTCAGCATATCTTTTAAAAGTATTATTTGTGATCTTATTGTTTTAAAACTATGTACTGGGTTTTGCAAACCTTTTGATTTCATTAGTCTGATATTATCAAGGAGTCTCACTGAATTTGAGAAGTCTTTGCCATACTATTCTGTTTGCATACCTTTTTTTTCACTTTTTCAAAACTAGTTTCATATATACAGTACATTGGTTAGACATTTATATAGTTTATGAAGTGATCCCCTCAATTACTCTATCACCCATCTGGCTCAACCCATAGCCATTACAATACTAATGATTATATTCCCTATGCTGTACTCTACATCCCCATGACTGTTTTTTAACTACTAATTTGGACTTCTTCATCCCTTCACCTTTATCTCCCAGCCCACCAACCTCCCTCCTCTTTGGCATTCACCTGATTGTTCTCTGTGTTTGTGAGTTTGTTTTTGTTAAGTGTTCCTTTTGTTCCTTAGATTCCACATATAAGTGAAATCATATGGTATTTATCTTTCTCTGACTTATTTCACTCAGCATAATAACCTCTAAGTCCATCCATGTCATTATCTATCAGTATATCTTAATATGTTAATATTCTTTGTATATAATACCTCAAATTTGGTTTTAGATGCCACCAAAATTGGGGCATATTATTCAGAATTGAAAAAACACACTACTAGAACAAGGAGAGATGGGGAGAATTATCTGCCTTGTATTAATCATGTGAATATTTGCCTCATCTGTTTTGCTTTGGGTGTAAAGAAAGCTTAAGAAATGTTCAAAAAATGTAGATCTCCAAAAGGCTCATAAAGATCAATTTTGTTTAGTTAGAAACATGAAAATGGACCACCTCATCATTCTTAGCATCTTTGCCTTTATAATACCTACCATCCCTTCCTTAACTCAGAACCTGCTAAGCTACTGAAGGATTCAAATAAGGACTCTAGTGAAGTTGGTAGGCAACTGGCATGGGCTTAAGAGTATGTATAATGCAAAGATGGTTCGAACCTGTTGACTAGACCATGAAGATCCTTGACTGTTGAAAATACTTCTCTACTATGGCAATCTACAGTGCATTCAAATTAAAATATGCACACTGCATTGACTAATGTGGTTAGGAATGCAATCAACTTTCTTCATGTTCTTCTACACTCTCTATGCCCTACAGCATTTTTTTTTCAGAATGTGGATGCCAGGGGCTTCTGATCAACATGGTGAAGTAGGTAAACTCTGTGCTTGCCTCCTCTCACAACCACATCAAAATTAAAACTATATTACAGAACAACCATCATTGAGAAGCACCTGAAATCTAGCTGAACAGAAGTCCTACAACTGGAGATACACAGAAGAGGTCACCACGAGACTGGTAAGAAGTGAGGAGACATGAAATGGGCAGGTCCCACACCCACATGTGGTGGTTGAAAATTGGGAGGAATATCTTAGCTACAGAGATTACCCCTAAGGAAGCAAGAACAGGCTCCACACTGGGTTCCCCAGCCCAGGTTTCCAGTGCTGGGAAGAGAAGTTCCCACAACTTCTGGCAGTGAAAACCAGCAAAGATTGTGGCAGAATTAGATGAAGGGGTGCGGGAACTGCAGAGGCCTGTATGAACTGATCTGCTGACAGATTCACTCTCTCTAAGCTTGAGCACTGAGGTAGCTACTTAAAAGATCCCAGAGACTTACTGGGAGTAAGTACTGGGAGAAACCATGGTTCCTTTGTTGAACTCTTCCTCACTCAGCTTGCAAACAGAGGTGCCCGCCATATCTGATTCTCCATCAACCTGACTAAAACTCTGGTTCCCCAACCTGGTGATTCCCTTAGACCTTAGCCCACTCAACCTGTGAGCCCACTTAAGCTACTTGCAGTAGATTTTTCATACAAACAAACTGTCTTGGCTCATGCCGTGGACTTTACTAAAATCTCTCAAATGTTCATATAACCTAAACAAGCAGCATCTGGCCTCATTGTACCCCATACCTCTTGCTGAGCAGCCTCAACCCTACCACTAGTGGCAGCCAGCCTTAGTTTGCAGCTTAGCCTCTTGAGGTACCTCCAAGCTCAGTGTGGTTGGTGGCCATTGGCATATTTCTTGGTAGCTCATTCCAGGTGGCTCCAGGCAGGGCACAGGCTGTGACTAAACTTGGCCTGCAGTGGGGCCCCTTTCAGAAAGCCCCAGCCTGCATACCTAATGGCCAGCTTCAGTCTAAGCTGAAGCACTACCTGGGGCCATGGCCCAGGACGATGCACCCAAAGGGCACTCAGAGCAGGTACCAAAGCCCTGCTAAAGTGAATATTGCTCTGTAGGTTCAGCCCCTGCACAATAGCTTCCCGTCCATGGCAGTCATGGCAAGTCCTCATGACACATCAAGACACATCATAATTAAAATTCCAAAAGTTAAATAAAAACAGAGAATCTTAAAAATAATAAGAGAAAAGTGTCTAGTAATTAACAAAAGAGCTCCCATAAGAGTGTCAGCTGAATTCTCAACAGAAATATTGCAGGCCAGAAAGGACTGGCAGGAAATATTCAAAGTGATGAAAAGCAAGGATGTACAACGAAGATTACTCTACACAGCAAAACTATCATTTAGAATTGAAGGACAGATAAAGAGCTTTCCGGACAAGAAAAAGCCAAAGGAGTTCATCACCAGCAAACCAGTATTACCAGAAATGTTAAAAGGAGTTAAGACCACATAGGTGACTAAATGGATAAGAAAATAAGACCCTACATATGCTGACTACAAGAGACTCACTTCTGACCAAAAGACACACAGAGATTGAAAGTAAACAGATGGAAAAAGATGTTTGATGAAATAGGAAATAAAGAAAAAGCTGGGGTAGCAATACTTATAACAGACAAAATAGACTTTAAAACAAAGACTGTAATGAGAGACAAAGACTTAGTCATGACATTTCTGGGTATTTTTCCAAAGAAATCCAAAATACTACTTCGAAGGAACATGAGAATCCATATGTTCACGCAGCATTATTTCCAGTAGTCAAGATGTGTGTCCATCAATGGATGAATGGATAAAGAAGAGGTGGTACATAGATATAATGGAGTATTACTTGGCTACTAAAAAAAACTAATGAAATCCTGCCATCTGCAACAACATGAATAGACATAGAGGGTACTTTGCTGAGTGAAGTAAGTCAGACAGAGAAAGACAAATGCCATATGATTTCACTTATATTGGAATCTAAAGAACAAAATAAAACAAAGAAGACAGAAACCAACTCATAGATACAGAGAACTTTTTGATGGTTGCCAGATGACACCGAGGTTGGGAGAGTGGGTGAAATGGGAAGAGATTAAGAAGTACAAATTGAGGGTTACAAAATAGTCATAGGAATGTGTAGTATAGCCTAAGGAATATAGTCAATAATATTGTAATAACTATGTATGGTGTCAGATGTAGATTGGTCAGGGTGATCATTTTGTAAGTAATATAAATGTCTAATCACTAGGTTGTAAACTTAAACTAATATATATGCCAACTGTAATTAAAAATAATTTTAAAAAGCAAAATAAAAGCATTTTAATGTATATTTAGAAAAAAAATATAAGACCCCATGGTGCCCAAATTATTAAACATCCTTCTCTTGTATTGCCTCCTAAATGTGGAATTGGACCAAACAACCAGGCCCATGAACAGCTATGAAACATTTCTCATTCTATCCAGCTCTCCTTTAAGGAAGTAACTTATATAATTTTTTTTTCATTTGTCTTGGTATAAACCCTTACCAATCTGTATGCTTACTTTATAAGAAAAGGTAAATTTGAGACATTATGCAACTTCAGAAAACACACCAATTTTGTAAAATTGCTGACCTAGTTACTCATAAATATTTCAGACTCTTTTTACAACATGTGATTTTTTGTATACTTTACCTCTCTGCTTATGATGCCTAGAAGCATCTGGCTGACATTTTGAAACTGAATTCTTTTCTCTCTCATTCTGTGTCTCCATTTCTCTTTCTTCAGTGCTTGTATTTTCTATCTTTCTAAGGATTATTATGTCATCTGTATAAGAAAACAAAAATGAAGACAATGGAAAAAGCCAATTACAACGTATTTCAAGTGAATAATCTATATTGTACCTCATCATATTATAGTACATTTTAAAATTTAGTAGCCCTAAAAACCAAAAATGACAGTATAATAATAATGAACTTGTAAAACCATAACAAAGATTAAACAATGAAGACATTTTAGTATTACTTTCATGGAACAAGAGACAAATTTCCTGTTAAACATATTTATAGTAACTTCATTTATGCAAAAATAAAATGCCTTCAGAGTAAAGTATCTTAAGGAGGAAATCAACGAAATGATTCTATTAAATATTATTTTAGTTTTAAAGAAATGGAGCAATAGTGTCAACCTGATTAAATATAAGTACTACAAAATTAGTTGCATTTTTTTCTTTCCCAGCTTTATTGTAATATAATAGACAATTAGTTGCTCATACTTACATTGTACAATTCAAAAAGCTTTTTTCAATTATAGTTGACATAAAATAATATATTCATTTCAGTTGTACAGCATAGTGATTAGAGCTCACCCCATTAAATCTAGTACTTTTCTTCCCCCTTACGTATTACATTGTTGACTATTTTCCTTATGCAACACTTTATATCTCCATGACTATCTTGTAATTATCCATTTGTATTTTGTAATCCCTTTATTCTTTATCACTGTCCCTCCAAACCCCCTCTTGTCTGGTAGCTCTCAAAATATTCTCTGTATCTGAGTTTGTTTCTGTTTCTGTTGTTATTGTTGTTTATTTTGTTCTTTAGATTCTGTATATACTTGAAATCATGTGATATTTATCTTTGTCTATCTGACTTACTTCATTTAGCGCAAAACTATCTAGGACCATCAAGGCAATATCTTTTTCTATCCTCTTTTAGTCTGTGTGTCTTTTAAACTGAAGTGAGTCTCTTATAGGCAGCATATGTAGGGGTCTTGTTTTCTTATCCATTCTGCCACCCTACCTTTCGGTTGGAGCACTTAATTCTTTTCCAATTGACGTACTTGTTGATAGGAATGTAGTTATTACCATTCTTTATTCCTGTTTTTGATACATTTTTTTTTCTTAAAGAAATCTCTCCAACATTTCCTGTAATCTTGGCTTGGTATCGATAAATTCCTTTAGTTTATTTTTGCCTGGGAAGCTCTTTATCTGTCCTTAGACTCTAAATGATACCTTTGCTGGATAAAGAATTCTTGTTTGTAGATACTGGGTTTTCACCGCATGTAATATTTTGTGCCAAACCCTTCTGTCCTGCATGGTTTCCTTTGAGAAATCAACTGCTAGTCTTATGGGTGCTCCCTTGTAAGTAACTCCTTTTCTCTTGCTCCTTTTAAGATTCTGTCTTTGTATTTAACCTTTGGCATTTTAATTATGATGTGTCTGGCTGTAGGCCTCTTTGGGTTCCTCTGTCTTGAGACTCTCTGAGCTTCCTGGGGTTGTACATCTATTTTCTTCAACAGGTTAGAAAAGTTTTCCATCATTATTTCTTCAAATAGCTGTTCAACATCTCGTTTTCCTTCAGGTTCTCAAAGACACAGATATTTTTACCTTTAATCATGTCCCATAAGCTTCTTAAATTATTATTATAGCCTTGGCTTTTTTCCCCTGTGATTCTGATTGAGTGTTCTTAGCTTCCTCATCCTTTGTATCAGTGGTTTGATATTCTCCTTTATCCACTCTGTTGATTCCTTCTAATACACTCTTCATCTTCATCTTAATTTCTGACTGGTTCCTTTTTATAATTTCCATTTCTATTTTTATGTTTTTTATCTATTTGTTGAAGTTCTCACTGAGTTCATCTACACTTCCCTTAAATTCACTGACCATCTTTATAACCAGTGTTTTGAACTCTGCATCTGTTAAGATTAATTAACTCCATTATTTCTAGATATCTTTTCTGTTCTCTCATATGGTGTCTGCTTCTTTGTCTTCCCATTTTGGCAGTTTCTATGTATTGAGAAAAGCTCCTAAATCTCTTGTTCTTAATAGCATGGGTTTGTGTAGTAGGAGTTCAGTAGCACAATCGTGAGAGGGGTTCAGCTGCAGGCCAAGTTTAGCCCCAGCATATGCTCTCCAGAGCCCCCTATTAAGATTCAGCAAGCAATCCACTGATGCTGTGCTTATAGTTGCCTCAATAGGCCACGCCAGAATCCGAGGTGAACTATGACCAGTTTGAGTCTTGGTTCTGTTCAGCAAAGAGCACTGGACTTGCCAAGGATATAACTGGATGTGGCCTGGGTGGGGCCATGAGTTGGAGATTACGAAGTTTCAGGGAATCCTCTGGATGGAGGGACCTCTGTTATCCAGTTTGATGATGTCTCAGCTATGGCAGCACTGTTTTCAAACACTGGGTGAGTGTTTGAAAACAAAAAGATGGGGAGCTGAGAAGGGTACAAAAGAGGAGGTAGCTGGATACCAAAAACTATTACTTTATGATTTTGCTTAGTACTAGTCCTCCCTCACGTCTCCAAAACACTGATTTTGATTTTCTTTGAAAAGACTGTCCTCTCCCAAGGTAAAAGTCAGCATAGAGCTCAACAATCAATTGAGTATCATTAATTGACAATCTAATTTTAAGCCTTTGTTCTTTCTGCCTCTCTGCAGCTAATGGTTGTAATGTCTCCTGCAGACAGTCTTTAATTTTTGTTATGCAATCCCTTTTCTTCTCACTTTTCCCTCTGTTGTTTCCCCTGTATTCTACATCTAAAGTCTGTACAAATCTCTGTACAGATATTTTTCCTCATCACAGTATAAGGGAGTACAACATCTTACAAGACACCACAGGAAAATTTTTAAATCTCCAACCTCTCCCCCTCATCAGCCCTGAAACAATCACTACCCAGTTTATAGGGACCAAATGAGATGGGCAACTTCTTAAATAGAGCAAAACTTCAGAGACAAGGAAGAGCTAGCTCTTTCATAAGCTGGTACTTTTCACAATGACATGAGGAAGTGCTCTGGGACCAGTTTGTCTTGGGGCATTCATAAACAATTTACAGTGACTTTTAATTTTTCCTGTTCTTGGAGTCACCAAATATAATGGCAAGCTCTGCCTTAAAATTTTGTAAAGTTTAAGTAAAACAGAAAATTTCTCATGCAGACCAACAGCTACAGTTGAGAAACATTTGTCTAATGCTTTATGACAGGGATGATTGGCTAAACTATGTGGATTAATAAAACGACTTTAAATTGATAGTACTTTAAATTTTACTAAGCACATCCACAGAAAAGCTCTTGGCACAGCACTGGACATACATGAGACACTCAATACGTGAGATAATAAATGGGCAAACATTTACTATCTCATATTCCAGGTAATACACCCCCATGACTAAAAGTCAAGGGAGATCATTCTCACTTTTTAAAGATGGAAAAAGACTCAGGAAGGTTATAAAGAAGGAAACAGACTTACTCAAGGGCATAGAATTAATAATGTTAACAAGCTGGGACAGATTCTAAGTCCAAGATGCTTACTATTATGTTACACTTCCTACTTCAGAAGCACAGTTATCCCGACAGCAACACCTAGGCTAGTAACCATTTATAGTTCACATTCAATAGGTATTCCTATTAAAATAGCATTTTCCTTTAAATTATTTTCAAAAGTAATTGCACAACATCAAATTTAGCATTCAAATATTATAACAGCAACATCCAATCCAGTATAAGAGCACCCACTTTGCCATGTCCCCTTGATTCTTTCAGCCTAAGATTTGGTACACCAACATTATCAGGCTTGTTCTGAACCATATAGCACCATACAGCATAGCTCTAAATCCTGTCAGTGACCTCATTTGCCCGAAAAGACTTAAGTCATTTGAACTTTCCAATACTACTTTGCAACTCACATAATCCTTTCTAACTCATGAGTAAAATATACAAAATGGCTCCAGGAATGCCTGCAGTCTTCTTTCTCCATAATCAAATCTTTCTTAGTTTACTTTTTGGCTTACAAATATTATAGACTTCAGTCTTAGTATTATCCTGACAGTGCTACAGGATTTTCTGATTCCTCTCCTTTTGAATATATTACTGCATGGAAGCATTTTGCCATCTCAATCTGACCCAATCCAAATATCACATAACTCCCTAGTACTATGAATGAATAAACATCAGAGAAAGAGTAGCAAACAACAGTATTATAGAAAGCAAAATGTTGTATTTTTCACATACAATGGTTTTTTGATAAAAATGACATTCCCAAATAGGCTTTGCAGATATTGTCATAATTCACATTCAGTAAATGAGTATAAATTTCATATCTGCTACCTGGCCAATAGCATCAAGATATTTTGACTCATAATAATTGTTCTACAAGAGAGAAGGTAGAAAATAGTCTGGTATTCATCCAAATCTATAATAAAGAGGCTCTTAGTCAATAATACATTATTTTTCTACTTATTTTGCCTTACTCTAAGGCTGTTCATTACCCTGGACTACAAAGTGTTTTGTTATGATGTTGAAATTTAAAATTTCTTAACTATGGGCCACTACTTTCATTCTATTTAGACTCATAAGTAATAGTACTGGCAACTCTTTAATATATCAGCATTTAACCCCAAAGCAGCAGAATATACATTCTCTTCAAGTGCACATGAAACATTTTCAATAATAGACCACATATTTGTCCACAAAACAAGTGTCAGTAAATTTAAGAAGACAGAAATCATATCAAACATCTTCTCTGACTACATTGGTATGAAAGCAGAACTCAACTACAAGAATAAAAATGTAAAATACAAAAACACATGGAGGCTAAATAACGTGCTACTAGACTAGGAATGGGTTAACAATGAAATCATGGAAGAAATCAAAAGATACCTAGAGACAAAGGAAAATGAAAACACTGTGACTCAAAATCTATGAGACACAGTGAAAGAGGTCCTAAAAGGGAAAGTCATAGCAATACAGGCTGACCTAAACAAGAAAAAGTTCAAATAAACCATCTAACCTTACAATTAAAAGAACTAAAAAAAAAAAACAGCAAACAAAGTCCAAAGCGAGTAGAAGGAAGAAAATATATCAGAGCAAAAATAAACAAAACAGAGTCTAGAAAAACAGTACAAAAGATCAATGAAGCCAAGAGCTGGTTCTTTGAAAGGATAAACAAAATTGATAAACCCTTTACCTGACTCATCAAGAAAAAAAGAGGACCCAAATAAATAAAATCATTAATAAAAGAGAAATAACAACAGATGCCACAGAAATACAAAGATTGTAAGAAAATACTATGAGCAATTATATGCCCACAAATTGGACAATCTGGAAGAAATGGATACATTCCTAAATACATATGATCATCCAAGACTGAATCAAGAAGAAACAGAAAATCAGAAGAGACCAATTACTACTAATGAAATCAAATCAGTAATTAAAACTCTTCCAAAAAACAAAAGCCCTGGAACAGATGGCTTCACAGGTGAATTCTACCAAACACTCAAAGAAGAATTAATACCTGTTCCTCTCAAATTATTCCAAAACATTCAGAAGGAGAGAAGGCTTAATGATTCTTTTTATGTGGCCAACATTACCCTAATTCCAAAGCCAGACAAAGATACTACAAAAGAAAAGTATAGGCCAATATCCCTGATAAACATTGATGCAAAAATCTTCCATAAAATATTAGGAAACTGAATTCAGAAATATATTAAAAATATTATATACCATGATCAAGTTGGATTAATTCCCAGGATGTAAAGTTGGTACAATATCTGCAAATCAATTAATGTGATATACTGCATTAACTAATTGAAAGATAAAAATCATATGATATCAATTGATGCAGAAAAAGCATGCAACAAAATTCAGCATCAGTTTGTCATCAAAACTCTCAGCAAAGTAGGAATAGAGGGAATATACCTCAACACAATAAAGACCATATATGACAAATCCACAGCTAACATCATTCTCAACTAGGAAAAGCTAAAAGCGTTTTCATTAAGATCAGGAAAACAAGAGGAGGATGTCCAGTTTCATCACTTCCTTTCAATACAGTATTGGGAGTCCTAGCTATAGCAATCAGATGAGAAAGGGAAATAAAAGGCATCTAAAGTAGAAAGGAAGTAAAACTGTCATTATTTGCAGAAGACATGATACTGTATATAAAGTACCCTAAAGATATCACCAAAAAACTGTTAGAACTAATCAATGAATTCAGTAAAGTAGCAGGATACAAAATTAATACTCAGAAGTCATTTGCATTTGATGAACTTTCAGAAAGAAGAATTAAGGAAACAATCCCATTTACAATTTCACCAAAAACAATAAAATATCTAGAAATCAATTTAACCAAGAAAATAAAAGACCTGTTCTCAGAATATTATAAGTAATTGAAAAAAGAAACTGAAGAAGATATGAATAAATGGAAGCTTACACCCATATGCTCATGGGTGGGAAGAATCAACATCATTAAAATGTCCATGCTACTCAATACAATTTATAGATTCAATGCAATCCCTATTAAAATACCAATGGCATTTTTTTCAGAGAACGAAAACAAATAATCCAAAAAATTATATGGAACCATAAAAGACTACAAACAGCCACGGCAATCTTGAGAAAGAACAAAGTTGGAGGTATCATACTATCTGATATCAAACCATACTATAAGGCTATAGTCACAATAGCAGCATGGTACTGGCATAAAAACAGATACATGGATCCATGGAACAGAATAGAAAGCTCAGCAATAAATCCATGCCTATACACTCACTTAATATATGACAAAGTAGGCAAGAATATACAATGGAGTAAAGGCGGTCCCTTTAATAAGTGGTGTTAGGAAAACTGGACAGAATTATGCAAAAAAATGAAACTTGACTACCTTCTTACACCATATACAAGAATAGACTCAAATGGATTAAAGACTTAAATGTAAGGCCTGAAACCATAAAACTTCTAGAAGAAAATGTAGGCAGTAAACTCTCTGATATTGCTATTAGTAATTTTTTTCTGATATATCTCCTCAGCAAGAAAAACAAATTAAAAATATACAATGGGACTACATCAAATGAAAAAGTTTTTGCATAGCAAAGAAAATCATCAACAAAACTAAAAGATATCCAATATAATGGGAGAAGATATTTGCTTATAATACATCTGATAAGGGGTTAATATCCAAAATTCATAAGGGAACCATATAATTCAACACCAAAAAAAATAAACAATCCAATTAAAAATGGGCAGAAGACCTGAATAGGCATTTATCCAAAGAGGATAATCAGGTGGCCAACATAAATATGAGAAGATGTTCTACATTACTAATCATCAGAGAAATGCAAATTAAAACCACAATGAGATATCATCTCATACCTGTCAATATTGCTATCATCAGTAAATCAACAAACAAGTGTTGGTGGGGATGTGGGGAAAAGGGAAACCCTTGTGCACTGTTGGTAGGACTGCAAATTGGCATAGCCACTATGGAAAAGTTTGGAAGTTCCTCAAAAAATTAAAAATAGAACTACCTTTTGACCCAGCAATTGTATTTCTGGGTATTTATCCAAAGAAAAGCAAAACATTAATTCGTAAAGATTTGTGCATCCCTATGTTCATGTCAGCACTATTCAAAATAGCCAAGATATGAAATCAATCTAAGTGCCTATCAATAGATGACTGGATAAAGAAGTTATGGTACATATATACAATGGAGTATTACTCAGCAGTAAAAAAAAATGGAATGTTATCATTTGCAAAGACATGAATGGATCTAGATGGTATTATGCTAAGTGAAATAAATCAGACAGTGAAAGGGAAATACCATATTATTTTACTCAGAATCTAAGGAATAAAAGAACAAGGTAAATGAAAACAGACTCACAGATACAGAAAACAAACTGGTGATTGATAGAGGGGAGTGGTCTTGGATGGCTGGACGAAAAATGTAAAAGGATGAAGAAGTACAAGTTAGTAGTTACAAAATAGTTATGGGGATGTAGAGTACAACATAGGGAATATAGTCAATATTATTGTAATGGCTATGTGTAGTACCACATGGATGCTAGAGTAATCAGGGGAATCATGTCATAAATTATATAAATGTATAATCATTGTACTGTATACCTTAATCTAATATAAAATTTAAAAAATGAGTTATTGTAAATTCTCAAAAAAAAAAAGATAAAAAGCATGTCATGGGTATATTAAGACTTGAAAATAATCACCTACACATTTGTTTCTTTTATACTGCCTTCGAAATCAGCTTTCCTTAAATAAAACTAAAATATAGCACTAACTAAAACATAAAGGTAGGAAGAAGCCTAAAATCATGCCAAATCTGGAATAGAAACATTAATCAGGGAAGCACCGATCCCTCATTTTACAAATGAGATAGCTGAGGCCTAGAGAGTGTTACAGGACCAAGGTTAGCTAATGGCAGAACTGGGATTTGAATATAAATCTTCAAATGGAGGGTTTTGAAAGTCATACTAAGACTTTTAAATGTGTTCCATAGGTCAGTGGTTCTCTACCATGGCTGTGCATTGGAATCATCTGGAGAGATGTATTTTAAAATACAGAGCCACTATTGGAGATCATGACTTAGTAGTGCTGGAATGGGACATAAGTATTTGTTTTTTAAAAAAATCCCAAGGAACTCTGATATTTAGCCAAGAATGCAAACAACTCTGTGAGCAATGCAGAACCTTCAAAAAGCACAGGAGTCAGATTATGAAATGGATGGTTTGGGGAAATATCAATTTGCGATTGGCAGTAAATTACAGAATAGAGTGAGACTATAAAAAGGAAGACCAATCACTTTGGGTTAGGCAGAGGGACTGTAATAGTCCAAGCATGAAGAAACAAAAGTTTCAACTAAGGTAGTGTCAGGGTAAATGTAAAAGAGAAACACAAAGTCCTCTCTTTGTCCACCTCAGATCCAATAGAAACATTGACTGCAAGGGCCTCCACAGCTTCACCCTCTTCTACCTATCTCCTTGCAAGCACAAAGCTCTCCCCACCCCACCCCTGCCCCACCCCAAGAAAGAAAGAGTGTTTTAACTGCTCTAACTAAAAACCAGTAACTAAAAGAGTGTACAGAGCCTTCAAATTCCTTACTGAGTACATTCCATGGGGATAATCATATATACATTTCAACAATTTCAACATTAGAGACATGATTCTACAAAGCAGTGCCTATTCCTTCTACATCCTGATAAAAGTTTTCCTTGAAGAATAATTGTTTTCAAACTCTATTCTCAGACTCCCTGATGCCAATGGGGCATGATGACCTAACCTTAGCTTACATTCTCTTCACTTGATATAAAGTTATTATTGAAATGCATGTACCCTAATTGAAACTTCTAAAGCACTAGATATATTTCTCTCTCACTCTTTTATTCTATATAAACAGCTCTCACTTTTCCAAGTCAGAGTACTGTTTCAAGGATTCTTGGAGCTCTGCTTTCAGGCATGTCCTCTTGTTTGGCCCAAGTAAACACTAATATCTTATCTTTAAGAGGATCAGGTCTTCTTTTCATTGATACCCCACAACTCACAGTAGTCTTGCTGAACCAATAGTTATCAAAGACCTCCCCAGGTCACCGAGGAAATGAGGCTGAACTGGTAACAGATGGAACCCATAGAGAGATATCATTAGAACTGTGACATGAGAGATGCCTTTCTAGAATTCAAAGTTTGACCTTGAACTACAATGTTCCATAAAATATTATTAGAAATGATTGTCAAAATCCAAAGATCAGTGCACCAAACAGACATTTGTGCATTGCCCTAGAAAACTACTCGTCCTTTTAAATATTGTTTCTACGGCAGAAATTATATATCCAACAGCTGGCATACAAATGAGGCATCAGAACATAACAGTACATTTGCCATCTGCAACTTGCCTGTATATGATTAAGTACCAACTGAGTAACATAGACTAAATTCTCCAGTACTGCAGCGAAAAGACAGACTACTGTGTATAGGAACAGCTGCAAAATCCTGTGCAGAGGTGAATAAAATAGATAGGATTTGAATGAGGGGAAAAGTTGGGGCACTTCAAGAAAGGGAAACAACACAAGAAAAGGCTTCAAGCCAAGAATTAATAAAGTATATTCAGAGAAAAGATCAGTTTGGCTACAATGAAAGATTAATGCTAGAGAGTTCTGGGGTGAAAGGTTAGACAGATAAGGTAGATGATTAAAAGTCTTGAATGCCAATACCTCAATAGGATAGAAGCTAAGGCACAAATAGTGAGGGTTATGGACAGGGGGTAAGGGGAGAACCCATACAATATCTGGCACTATACCATGTCAATCTACCAAATATTAAGCACTTACTGAAAACATTCCATGTACTTGACAATTATATTAGGTATCACATGAAATCAGGAAGTTGGTCAATGCTTTTTAAATAATTTATATTATCACTGCACAGCTATTTGAAAGGAAACCATCTTTTCTTTTATATAATCCTTGGTTGACCTCACAGATTGCAAGGACCTTGTCAGCTTACAATCCCTTAATTTTTTTATGCCTACAGCACCTGGTCTTCCTAGGTGGTCTCCCATCCAAGTACTAACCAGACCCAACCCTGCTTAGCTTATGAGATCAGACAGGATCGGGCTTGTTCAGGGTGGCATGGCTATAGTAATAATTTTTATTTCATTTGACTTTCTTTAGAAATTAAGTCCACATTTTAAAGGAAACATGTTTTAGCAAAAACTAGACTACCTAGATTACAAAAGGAGGATATTCAAAGGAAAGGTAAATGATAGGCATATTTAATATAACATTAAATCTTTAAAAGCAAATATTTGTTTTTTTTTAAATCAAGAACTGCATGGCTCCCAATAAAGTAGAAAAGTTTTATTTAATATAGATCTTTTATTTCACCTCTTGCTAAATGCTGACTATTGCATTTCTCTTTGCACTTAGAACACTGATAATGGTGTCACTTTAGGACAAGCCTGTATGGCATAGAACTCTTCTCAACTAATGCAGGGTGCAGACAACAGTATTTAAAATACCAACTGTGATGAAATTCAAATGAGTAGGAAATTTTAATCTCAAAGGTACTTCAGATTAAAAAGGGAGAAAATTAATATATTTCAGCTATATAATCTTACACATCCATTCTATGCTAGGTTTTCTAGAAATGAACAGTATCTGGGATTTCATGAACATTCATTTTAAATTGACAAATGTTCAAATTGAAAAATAACTGGGAAAAAAATGTCATTAGGGAAAGATATCTATGCCCCCAACATAAAAATGTATCATGAGACAGAAAAAAAAAAAGACTCTCAGGTATAGCCTAAGTAGAAGTATCAATGAATTTAGCAATGAATTCCCTTTCATTCTTTTTCTAAATGGTTCTTTAACTGTTAGGTAACAGTCATGGAAGGGAACAATTGACCTATAGGATATCCTTTACAAGGCTTAGCATGACTTTCAAAACTCTCTATGTTCAGGAAATTTATGTTCTAATCCTAGTTCTGTCATTAGCTAACCTTAGGCATATCACTTCTCCTCCTTGGGCTCAGTCTTCTCATTCGTAAAATGAGGGATTGATGCTTTCCTACTTAATGTTTCCATTCTAATGTCAGGGTGATTTTAGGCCTTTTTCGACCTTTATATTTTAGTTTCACATGTTTAAAAAATACTTTAAACTGAATTGACATTTAATAGTGAATCACATACTAAAAAGCTTTCTCATGTGTATGCATGCAGCCTGTAAAAAATACAAATTTTTTCTATTATGAGTTTCTTTTCCCCCCTCTGAGTATAAAGGTGTATGTTAACCCATTTCCTGTTTAGAAAAAAAGTGCAACTCACTGCTAACATTAATGTAATTTTACATAGACATATTCTCTGAGGTCGAAGCAAATCTGACTGATTTTTAAATATGAAAACAAAATATAAAAACTGTTCTTAGAGTTATTTCTAAACAGAACCTGTCTCTAATCCTAATGTAACAGTAATGTATACATATATTGTTCGAGAAAGTTGTTAACATCATGTGTAGGGATACTATGTTTTCTAGGATTTGAATGATCGAGAATTACTATATTTTTCAAATGGAAATACCACTACTAAAAACAAAATGCTCTAAATTGAATGATGTCATTTGTTTCCAAAGACTATCAATATACTAGAGTGATGTGAAAATAATAAAAGTGAGATATTTCGCGGCAAATTTTGGGGGTTAGGTTAGGACTGTAATCTGCAGTTATCCCAGGATAAATGCTATAGCTGCAAACACCACTGGTTAGTATTCTCAAGGCAAATAAGAAAAGAGTTAAATGGGACAAAATTAATAATAGATGGGGGGATTCTGGGAAAACATGGCGGAGTGAGAGACATCCTCATCTCTCTCCCCTTGAAACAACAATAAGCTGAACATCTAAAACTCAACAAAAAACACCCACCAGCACATTTGGGCATGAGATCTGTGCATAGAGCTACCACAAGTCAGAAGCCTGGGTGTTGGGCAGTGGACTAGAAGTAATAAAGAAGCTGCCTCTCACAACTTCCCAAGCTCCTTGCAGGAGGAGGGGGAGGGGTGAAGGTGCAGTGACTACCCTGATCAGCCCACCTGGAAGTGCCTGGACTTTTTATGCATCCTGCAGCAGGGCTCAGTCATCAGGGAAAGCAGAGAAGCAGGTCAGGACCGCATACAAGCAACAGTTGATTTTTACTGGCCCGAGCTGAAAAACTGAGGCTGAGCTGCAGCCCTCAACCCCCAACCCATGGCGCCCCTCCCCCCATATACTCCGAGACCAATCATCACGGAGCCCCAGGAGAATCAGAGCAAACGCTACCCAAACAGTTGCTAACACTGATAGTGATTAACACTGAACTGAGTGTAGCAAGTGGGATTTAAAGTCTACGAAAAATTTTAAAGACATTTTTAGGCTTTATAAAAGCAGGGATCTAAGAGGCTCAGATGCCACCTACTGAAAACCAAAAGAAAAGTGCCTTCTATGCAGCAAGCTAAAGAGAGACCTTTATATAATAAATCTTCTTTCTGGAAAAACACTTCCATTAATGCCTAGGTGGAGAAATAGTCCATTAAACACCATGAACAACCAAGATGACAGGGCATCTCACAAAGACAGACAAAAATCTCTAGAAAAATGAGCTTACATACATAGAAATGTGCAATTTATGTGACAGAGAATTCACAATGGTACTTCTGAAAAAACTCAGTGAGTTGCAAAACAAGTCATATCAACAATTTCAGGAATTGAAAAAAACAACTAGATGAGCAGAGCAAAGAGATTTAAACTCTCAAAAAGAACAGAACTGATATTCTGAAGATTAAAAAAAAACACTGCAAGAGTTGAAAAATGAAATAGCAAGCTTGATAAATAAAGTTGACCAAATGGAGGAAAGGATCAGTGACACTAAAGACAGAAATCTCAAAATAAATCAGAAGGAAGAAGAAAGAAACTGAAGAATGAAAAATAAAGAAAAAAAATTCAAGAACTACCTAATACCATCTGGAGAGGAAACATAAGAATAATGGGCATTACTGAAGGCGAGGAAAAGGAGCAGGGACTAAAAAGCATATTCAGACAAACAGTGGACGAGAATATAGATTCCCAAATCTACAGAATGAGCTGGAACTTGGAATTCAAGAAGTCAAGAAAACAGTCAATTATCTTAACACAAAAGAGCCTTCAACAAAAAAAATATTTTATTAAAGGTATCAAAAATCAATGACAAAGATAGAATTCTCAGGGCAGCCCGGGAGAAGAAAATGGTAACATATAAAGGAAAGCCTATTAGATTATAATCGGACTTTTAGACCTTACAAGCCAGAAAGAAATGCAATCAAATATTTAAACTATTAAGTGAAAGGAACTTGAAGCCTAGAATAATGCATCAGGTAAGCTCTCCTTTAGAAATGAAGGAGAAATTAAGACCTTTTCAGATATACAAAAATTGAGAGTTTTCTCCACTACAAGGCCTACACTACAGAAAATCCTGAAAGGGGTCAGCTCACCCAAAACAAAATAACAAAAAATAATAATAATAATTGAGAGTAAAGTGACTATCACGTAACATAACATAATATATATAACATAAGAGAAGAAGAATCAGAGGCAAAACCCACAAAAGCCAACCAAAATAAAACAGAAACACAAGGACAAAGAAGCAATGGAAACACTGAGGTACTGGAAAGCAAAAGATAAAATAGCTGTAAGAAGACCTCATATTTTAATAATCACCCTAAATGGAAATGGACTGAACTCACCAATAAAATGGCAGAGCTGCAGAATGAATAAAAAACAACCATATACTGCCTCCAGGAGACACATCTCATATCTAAAGACAAATATAGACTCAAAGTGAAAGGGTGGAAAATGATATTTCAAGCAAAGGGATTCAGAGAAAAGCGGGAGTAACAGTACTAGTATCGGACAAAATAGACTTCAAAAAAAAAAGGTAAAGAAAGATACTGAGGGACACTTCATAATGATAAAGAGAATCATGAACCAAGAAGACATAACACTTATTAATATCTAGGCTCCCAATTCGGGAGCCCTTAAATATATAAATCAATTACAGAACTAAAGGGAGAAAATGACCAAAACACTATTGTAGTAGGGGACCGAAAGACCCCCTGTGAGATATGGACAGATTATCCAAACAGAAAATCAATACGGAAATAACATCCTTAAATGACACATTAGACAAACTGGACATAATTGACATTGAAAGAGCCTTCCATTCCCAAACAGCTGCTTATACATTCTTCTCTACTACACATGGAACATTCTCAAGAATCGACCACATACTGGGACACAGAAATAGCCTCAACAAATATAAGAGGGATGAAATCATACCAACCATATTCTCTGATCATAATGCTTTGAAACTAAATCAACTGCAAAAAGAAATTAGGAAAAACTACAAATATCTGGAGATTAATCAACATGCTACTGAAGAATAACTGGGTCAGAGAAGAAATAAAAAGAGAGATCAAGAGATACATGGAAACAAATGATAATGATAGTACAACATATCAAAACTTTTGGGACACTGCAAAAGTGGTCATAACAGGAAAGTTCATATCATTACAGGCCTATCTCCAAAAACAAGAATGAGCCCAAGGAAACAACCTAACTCTTCATCTTAAAAAACTGGAAAAGAAAAAAAACCAATGAAGCCTAAACTCAGAAGAAGGAAAAAATCAAAATTAGAGCAGAAATACATAAAATTGAAAACAAAAAAAAAAACAATAAAAAATAGATATAACAAAGAGCTGGTTCTACGAGAAGGTTAATAAAATTGACAAACCCCTGGCTAGACTCACTAAAGATAAAAAAGAAAGGATACAAACAGAAAAAAAATCAGGGATGAAAGAGAGGAAATTACAACTGACATCGCAGAAATATAAAGGGCCATGTAAGAATACTATGAAAAAGCATATAACACCAAATTTAATAACCTAGAAGAAATGGACCAATACTTAGAAAAATACAATCTTCCTAGACTGAATCAAGAAGATCTGGAAAACCTAAATAGATGGATCAGCTGTATGGAAATTAAAACAATCATCAAAAACCTACCGAAAAATAAAAGTCCAGGACCAGATGACTTTACCAGTGAATTCTACCACTAATTCAAAGAATATTTAATACCTATTCTCTTCAAACTTTTCCAAAAAATCAAAGAGGAGGCAATACTTCTGAACATATTTTATGAGGCCAATATTACTCTGATATCAAAACCAGGCAAAGATAACACAAAAATAGAAAACCACAGACCGGTATATCTCATGAACACAAATGCAAAAATCCTAAATAAGACACTTGTGAACCGAATACAGGAACATATTAAAAAGATTATATACACCACGATCAAGTGGGCTTCAACCTAGCGACACAGGGATAGTCCAACATTCACAAATCAATTCATGTGATACACCACATGAACAAATTAAAAAATAAGAATCATATGATCATATCAATAGATGAAGAAAAACCCTTGGATAAGATACAGCATCCATTTAAGATCAAAACACTTAACAAAGTCAATATAGAAGAAAATTTCTTAATATACTAAAGGTCATATAAGATAAACCTTCAGTCAACCTTATACTTAATGGTAAAAACCTAAAAACTTTCCCTCTAAGATCAGGAACAAGGCAAGGCTGTGCACGATCACCACTGTTATTTAATATAACATTGGAGGTCCTAGTGAGTGCAGACAAGAGAAAGATATAAAAGGCATCCAAATAGGATACAAATAAGTCAAACTGTCACTATTTGTGGATGACATGATTCTCTATATAGAAAACCCTGAAGACTCCACAAGAACACTACTAGAAACAAGAAGCAAATACGGTTCAAAAATCCATAGCATTCTAATAATGAAGCATCAGAAAAAGAAGTAGAAAAAACAATTCTTTTTCCAATTGCAACAAAAAGAATAAAATACCTAGGAATAAATTTAATGAAACATGCAAAGGGCCTATATAATGAAAACTACAATACCCTATTAAAAGAAATCGAAGAAGATACAAAGAAATGGAAAGATATTCCTTGTTCTTGGATTGCAAGCATCAACATAGTTAAAATAACCATAATACCTAAAGTATTATACAGATTTAATGTAATCCCCATCAAAATCTCATTGGCATTTTTTAAAGAAATAGAACAAAAAATCATCAGATTTGTATGAAAGCACAAAAGACCCTGAATTGCCAAAGCCATCCTGAGAAAAAAGAACAAGGCTGGAGGGATCACTCTGCCTGACTTCAAATTATACAACAAAGCGACACTAATCAAAACGTCATGGTATTGGCAGCAAAACAGACCTACGTACCAATGGAACAGAATCAAGAGTCCAGAATTAAATACATATTTATATGGGCAAATAATTGACAAAAAAGCCAAAAACATACAGTGGAGAAAGGAAAGCCTCTTCAATAAATGGTACTAAGAAAACTGGAAGGCCACCTGCAAAAGAATGAAACTAGACTAGTGTCTATCACCACACACCAAAATTAACTTGAAATGAAGTAAGAACTTAAATATAAGACCTGAAACAATAAAATGCATTGAAGAAAATATAAGAACTAAACTCAAGGACCTTGGACTTAAAGAGGATTTTATGAATTTGACCTTAAAGGCAAGGGAAGTAAAGCTAAAATAAATGAATGGGACTACATCAAACTAAAAAGCTTCTGCTCAGCAAAATAAACCATCACCAAGGTAAAGAGACAACCATTCGAATGGGAGAATATATTTTCAAGCAATGCTTCTAATAAGGGCCTAATATTTAAACTATAGAAAGAACTCATACAACTCAATAATTGACCACATACTGTGACACAGAGGTAGCCTCAACAAATATAAGTGGGTTAAAATCATATCATTAATACTCTCAAATCATAATATGTTGAAGCTGAAGAGCAACTGTAAAAAGAAAGTGAGAAGAACAACAAATACTTGGAGATTAAACAACATGCTAATGAAAAATAACTGGCTCTTAGAAGAAATAAAAAGAGAGATCAAGAGATACATAGAAATGAATAATAATGACAGTACAACAAATCAAACTTATGGGACACGGAAAAAGAGGTAATAAGAAGAAAGTTCATATCATTAAAGGCCTATCTCTAAAACAAGAACAAGCTCAAATAAACAACCTAATGCTTCATCTTTAAAAACTAGAACAGGAAGAACAAATGAAGCCTAAAATCAGCAGAGGGAAATAATCAAAATTAGAGCAGAAGTAAATGAAATTGGAAAACAAACAAACAAAAAACAATAGAAAAAAATAAATGCAACAAAGAGCTGGTACTTTGAGAAAGTTAATAAAATTGACAAACACCTTGCTAGACTTACTAAAGAAAAAATTAAAGAGGAGAAATTATGATACACACCAAAGAAACACAAAGGATCATACAAGAATACTACGAAAAATTATATAACACTGAATTTAATAACCTAAAAAAGAATGGACAAGTACTTAGAAAGATTAAACCTTCCTAGACTGAATCAAAAAGAATTGGAAGATCTAAATAGACCTATCAGCCTATGGAAATTGAAAGAATTATCAAAAACCTACCAAAAAGTAAATGCCCAGGACCAGTTGGCTTCACCTTTGAATTCTACCAAACATTCAAAGAAAGTTTAATACCTATTCTCCTCAAATCCTTCGAAAAAAACTGAAGAGGAGGCAGTACTTTCTAACTCATTTTATGGGGCCAATGTTACCCTGATACCAAAACTTTGTATCACAAGATAATACACACACACACACACACACACACACACACACACACACACACA